>BPLR01014714.1:0-24227 GCA_021605095.1 Caerostris extrusa
TGTATAGGCGAGCTAGTCTTGAAGACTGAGATGTGAGTTATTGCTGAGATCCACAGAAGTTTTGAGCGTGCTTTTGTTGCCGAGCAACATCACGCCCTTTGACTTAGGTGGTTTTTCTCCGTAGAGGGGGTGGAAGTTTTCCAGTTGAAGTCGTTACAGCGTGCCACGGCGTTATATAGAGATGTAAAATGTTGCTGATATTTTTGTTTATACAAAAATTATTATTGGAATTGGTCACGTAAGAAAATTAATTTTTATTATTAAATGTTCTACTCGTGATACAATGTTAACAGGCACAGTTGGTGTTCAGGAGGATTCAGGCTTGAATCTGGTTGACGGAGTTCGTTGCTTTCACTGGTATTAGAAACGAGAAGACTCAATGGGGATTTTAACACAGCGTGTAAAGTTATTGTATTGAAAGTCAGTGTTTTTGTGCGATTTTTTTCGAATTTTCTCCTATGTGATATTAAAATAAAGGGCAATTTTCCCTAAAATTCCTTCCCTTCAGAAGAGGATGGCTGTCAATATGTTATTTGTGGCATAAATAAGGAAAATTCGGAATACTGAATACTTATCGTGTGATAAATACGTTACTTCTTCTTCTTTAATGGTGCAACAGCCCCATGAGGGGTCAAGGTCGTTTGCTTACTGACTTCTGAAACATGAGATGTTTTCTTTTTTACGTGGTGCGGTTGTCAGCCCTACGCTCAACGCACTACAGTCATATTAGACCGGGACTTACACAAGCATCCATGGCGCCGCCAGGGTACGAGCCCGAAACTTGCGGTACCAGAACGCCAGAACTCTGATCACTTGGTCATCAGGTCTCTAAATACGTTACATACTAATCAAATTAACTAAATGCTTTAAAAAGTTTTCCTAAAAATATAGATAAAATAAAAGATTTTGTACTAATTTAATTAAATTAATTTTTAATTTAATTAATTAATAATTTTGTTTAACATGATAATTTTTTTTTTAACCTCCTTTTTTTCCCTTGACTTTCCAGTAAATATTTATAATTTAACAACATAAAAAAAAAAAAAAAAATTAACAAAATTTATTTTTATTGAAAAGACGTAACTTATTATAACTATTACATTACGTAATTAAATAAAATTCAATAATTTTAAAAATTCGATTTAAGCTATTGGGACTTGAATCTTGAATACATCAAAATAAATACATAATATACACATAATCATCATCATCCCAAAAAATCAGAATCCCCCTCAGAACCCCCAATCAGATCCACACAATATTTCTGGCAACTTTACATTATTTTAAACATTCTAATCAAAGCAATTTCTGAATAAAATTGTATAATTATGGGAAAAGGTTCCCATAATTGTACAATTTTATCCGGCCATCATTTCTATCTCTTTTTATTTTTGAATGGCATCCATCTTAACCCCACGAAATGAGGCTTCTTTAATGACATTTTAAATCTTAACTAAGCATCCATCATTTTCTGGAAAAGGAAAATGCCGCGCCAGGCTTAATTTATTTGTAGAATAAGTTCGCCCGGATAGAAATTTTAATGAATCGGGCATCTTAATTCAATGATTAATCCTTTTAAATCCTTTATTGTATTTAAGAATTAATTCTCCGAGAAGCGCTTGCATTTAACCTGCATTCATTAAAATACATACTTTATTCTCCCGCACTGCTTTTAATGGATATCGACTGCTTCGCGAACAATTCCATTGTATATAATTAGAGAAGCATCGTGCAATGTTTTACTGGTGGAATATTTAACCATAATCCAAAACATTGTAATAAAAAATGTGGCTGGTTTTAATCAAATATAATTTCTTTGTTTTACACTTGTATCTTATAGAGTTGTATTTTTACTAATCCTATATGACACAGTGCAAGTTCCACTAGTTTGTATTCGATAGGTTCGATTACCGCTAAGGGTATGAGCTATAGTCACTGCTTAAATCTCATTCACATCAAGACGCAAAGAGACAAGGCGAGGAGTGTCGACCCATCACAAGTCTTAGATCCCTGAGGCTTGCGATGGGTCGACGCTTCGCATCTCATTTCTGAATGCCTTGGTGTGAACGTGGCTTATGGTGTTGAGGCGTACCCATTTCAAGCCTCAATGAACAGTTCAAAGTCTTGTGGTTGTTGTTGTCGTCGTATCCCACATGGAAGGAGGAAGAGAGGGCAGCTTCTGTTTTGATGGAGCACTCGTAGGTAGAAGTCTGCTTCGTGTCGCTGAAGAAGGAGGGCAGTGCCTTCCGTGTGAACGCTTGGTGTGAACGCGGCTTTAGAAAAGTAATTGTGATAGAATGCTTCGTGTTGACAATCAAACTGCTTGATTAAAGTTATGTTTTTTCATAATTTGGCGCGAAATTGCAAGTAATGTATCCTTGACACAATAATGTGAATCTATTTGTGCTAATTTGGAATGAAATTGCGAGTAATATATCCTTGGAATGAAATCAAGAGTAATATACTCAAATCATTCCACAAAATCCATTACAATCCACCCATGTCTTGTGGGTGTAGTGCAGCACCCCCTTTTGCAGTACATCTTGGGTAATTTAGATTCTGCCGTGTCGGTGGTCAATGACCTAATAGTCAAGTGACCGTCGTTATAACTTCTTTTTCCTTTTAATTATTTGAAATTTTCTCCCATATGTTAAAAAAATTCATTTTACATTTTTGAAATGAAAGCATATGATAAAAAAAAAACTAATTATCAATAAATAATAATTGATTATAAGTTATTATTTACATAGTTTCAAGTGATATTCTTTATATATTTTCATAACACTAAAAAATATGATTAGTATATATCATATTTTAGTATTGAATCACTATTAAATTAAAATCATGAAGACAACATTAATAAATAGGGGGTGCCTGAAGAAGAAATGCTTAGACTCATCGAACGCGTGCTTTTCTTTAGAAGTTTTTGGTTCTGCCCGACTCGTAGTTCAGTGGTAACGTGTGCCCTTGGTGAGCATTAGGGTCGAGGTTCAATCGGCTGGTGTGTGGTTTTGTTGTAGACACCATTTCAAAAAACGAGGACACTCGATGGCGTTTGTGATGTTGAGTATCTTACCTCGTTAGTTGGACTACCTGGTGCGATTTTTCCCCTTAAAAGTACTCCCAGAAGGTGTTGCCCTTCTTCAGCGACACGGTAGCCAAGCCAGACTTTTACTCACGGGTGCTCCATCACAACAGAAGCTGCCCCCATTCCTTCCATCCATGAGTAGATTACTCATGGGGTGTCCTCCCCGCAGTACAGGACACTGACGATTAAGACATACGCACAAAACAAAAATGTAATACTTCTTTCTTATTTGTTAAATAATTCGAACTTCCTCACTCGTCTACATCACTTGGAACAAGCTACTGTGAGTTCAGTAGTCTAAACTGAATTTATATATTAATCTTTTAATATTATCTTATTTAATTAATATTAATCTTTTTAAAGAACTATTATTTCCATATAAAAATCTTTACACGGGAAATTTAATATTACTAATTTTTACTGAGGAAAAAAAAAAAGTAATATACAAAAATTTTTTTTTTGTAAAGTCAATTCCTACTTTTTTTCACTCTATTGCAGAAAGCCCTTTATAAATAATTTTCATTCATTTTTTTAAGTTCATCTGGCGTCCTCTATTGGTAGATATATGCAACTTAAATCTAAAAATAAATTAAAATTAATTCATTAAATTTAAATAAGGAATTAATATTTAGAAAAAAACTGTATTAACATCCAGTGTCATCCACCAGAAGTTAAAAAAAAAAATGTATTTAAAGTTGAGTGGATGAATAAAAAGTATTTTATGAACGATTGAAAATTTGAACAAGATATATATAGGGAGAGTGTGAGCTAATAGAAGGAATTGAAAAAGTAAAAAAACTAATTTTTAACGAACATCTTAGCAAAAAACCGTTGCACAAATTCCTTTTCAACCGCAACTATGTGCATCTCTATTCTACTATGCCGACCTAGATTGTGATTCAAGACACCGAGCTCCTTTCCGCATATTAATTGCAATCTTAAGCCATTCCCCTTCCATTCTACAAGAATGAAGAGTAGTTACAGAGTGACCTGTGAGGCTTAGGAATGGGCATTAAGATTTGCCATTACGGACACTTCTCGCCCATCCCCTTGTGTTCTAACGCAGCGCAGGTGCAGGTTTCGCGTAGATAAATAGTCCCTCCATGACAGCTACAATCATGTATCATTCCTGGCAGGAAGAGGGTATCAGGCTCGGTCATAAGCTATTCCATGTTCTCGTTGAGTTAATTATTTCATTGATGTGGTAGGTCTGGAGGATTTTTTTTTATTTATTCACTTTCTTTGCTGTCTGATTTTTTTATGGTATTGAAATGCATGTAAAGTGCTCAGTTGTCAAAGTGAAAGGGATCTCAATTCGATTTAAATATAAAGGATTCTGCGATTGATTTCTGTGATTGTTTTTTAAGCAACTGGAAGTAATTTGTTATGACTTTCTTTGAATAGGTTTTTTATTCTTCGAAATCTGTGTTATCAATCAATGACTTTTAGTGTCAGTAATTTTTTTTTTTTTTTTTTTTTTTTTTTAGTGAATAGATAATTTATCATGAGGATTATTTATGCGTTTCACACCTTAATGAAATAAATACATTCTTTATTACTGGTAAATTGATGGTGTATATATGCATTGCATAAGAAACCCTGTATAAAAAGTGCCATCAGGCTAATTGGTTATTAGACAAATTATTAAAACGGGTTTAAATTATAGTCATTGTAATAAGTAAGGTTGAAAAATTACCAATTTAATATAAATCATTGTAATTTTTATTAATCAATCTACATGCATTATCATACTTTCATGCTTGTCTTATTAATTGCAATATGCCTCTAAAATAAATGCATATTAAAATTGCATAGTTGAAATTTAACCTAATCGTTAAATTTTTTTTAATATATATGTTTTTGTACTGATTTTTCGAATTGAGTTCCTTATTTTATGTTGTAATTAATAAGAAAAAACGATTTTAAATAAATCGTATTTTATCATTTCGATCATAATTTATAGGATAAAGCATGCAATTCTTAAAAGGATAGGATGTAGGATAAAGTATGCAGTTCTTAAAAGGATCGAATGTAGGTTAAAGCATACAGTACTTAAAAGAATGGGATGTAGAATAAAGCATACAATTCTTATACAGATAGGACGTAGAATGAAGTATACAATTCTTAGGGTAGGATGTAGGATAAAGCATACAATTCTTGGAATAGGATGTAGGATAAAGCATACAATTCTTAAAATTGTAGGGTGTAGGATAAAATATTCAATTCTTAAAATGATAGGATGTAGGATAAAGAGTACAATTTTTAAAAGGATATGATGTAGGATAAAGTATACAATTCTTAGAAAGGATGTAAGATGAATCATACAATTCCTAAAAGGTTAGGATGTAAGATAAAGTATACAATTCTTAAAAGGATAGGATGTAGGATAAAGCGTGCAATTCCTAAAGGATAGGATGTAGGATAAAGTATACAATTCTTAGAAGGATAGGGAGGCAAGATGAATCATACAATTCCTAAAAGGATAGGATGTAGGATAAAGCATACAATTCTTAAATGGATAGGGTGTAGGATAAAGTATACAATTCTTAGAAAGGATGTAAGATGAATCATACAATTCCTAAAAGGTTAGGATGTAAGATAAAGTATACAATTCTTAAAAGGATAGGATGTAGGATAAAGCGTGCAATTCCTAAAAGGATAGGATGTAGGATAAAGTATACAATTCTTAGAAGGATAGGAGGCAAGATGAATCATACAATTCCTAAAAGGATAGGATGTAGGATAAAGCATACAATTCTTAAATGGATAGGGTGTAGGATAAAGTATACAATTCTTAGAAAGGATGTAAGATGAATCATACAATTCCTAAAAGGTTAGGATGTAAGATAAAGTATACAATTCTTAAAAGGATAGGATGTAGGATAAAGCGTGCAATTCCTAAAAGGATAGGATGTAGGATAAAAGTATACAATTCTTAGAAGGATAGGAGGCAAGATGAATCATACAATTCCTAAAAAGGATAGGATGTAGGATAAAGCATACAATTCTTAAATGGATAGGGTGTATGATAAAGCATACAATTCTTAGAAAGGATGTAAGATGAATCATACAATTCCTAAAGTTTAGGATGTAAGATAAAGTATACAATTCTTAGAAGGATAGGAGGCAAGATGAATCATACAATTCCTAAAAGGATAGGATGTAGGATAAAGTATACAATTCTTAGAAGGATAGGAGGCAAGATGAATCATACAATTCCTAAAAGGATAGGATGTAGGATAAAGCATACAATTCTTAAATGGATAGGGTGTAGGATAAAGTATACAATTCTTAGAAAGGATGTAAGATGAATCATACAATTCCTAAAAGGTTAGGATGTAAGATAAAGTATACAATTCTTAAAAAGGATAGGATGTAGGATAAAGCGTGCAATTCTAAAAGGATAGGATGTAGGATAAAGTATACAATTCTTAGAAGGATAGGAGGCAAGATGAATCATACAATTCCTAAAAGGATAGGATGTAGGATAAAGCATACAATTCTTAAATGGATAGGGTGTAGGATAAAGTATACAATTCTTAGAAAGGATGTAAGATGAATCATACAATTCCTAAAAGGTTAGGATGTAAGATAAAGTATACAATTCTTAAAAGGATAGGATGTAGGATAAAGCGTGCAATTCCTAAAAGGATAGGATGTAGGATAAAGTATACAATTCTTAGAAGGATAGGAGGCAAAGATGAATCATACAATTCCTAAAAAGGATAGGATGTAGGGTAAAAGCATACAATTCTTATATATAAAAATCGGAAAAATATAGAATTCATTTGCTTAGAAGTATTGTAATATACTACTGCAGATTTACAATAAATAATGAATACAACGAGGGATGTTGGTGCTTATATTACAAGCTCAAATGATTTGAATACTACATATCAGAATATTTTATTATCAATATTATTCTTTTTATTCAAAGTTAATCGATTTTTCGTATTTTATATTAGAAAAATATTTTAATTACTATCCAGTATTTTATAATTTGAAAGAATTTATGCAATACGACAAAAAGGTAAAAAGTGATTATTTTTTTTAATTTTTCAATTTAAACTTTAGAAATTAAAAACGATGATATACAGTAAGTTACAATTTTGATTATGGAGATATATTGACCATATTTTTAAATAGATAAAACATGAAGCTGCAGTAACCAACAAGATTTAAAAATTATTTTTGTAGCTGTAAATTGTACTTTTTTACCAATTTTTATCTCATTGAAAAAAAATTGCTACTTAGAACATTTACAAGGTTATCATTTTGGGGCTTATTTAATAGTACATCACCATCATCATCAATAGCCCGACAGCCCAGGATTAGGCAAGGCTTTCTTTGGAGAGATTTGCATGCATTCCTCTAGGTGACAATGATCCTCCAATCCTTAATCCCTAGTACAACAAAATCTTTTTCAACTGCTTCTATCCATCGCAACTTGGGTCGTCCTCTTCCTCTCTGTCCCTGTCGCTTTTGCCAAAACGAGCCTTTTGCAGGGTTTAAATCATTCATTCTAAATGCATGAGCAGCCCAGTTTTATCTATTGATCTTAATAAATTTTATAATATCTGGGTCTTTACAGCATTTATAAATTTCTGCATTGTACCGTCTTCTCCAACAATCACATTCCCTAACAACTCCAAGAATAGCCCTTAACATCTTTCCCCCAAATATACCCCAATGGGCCTCATCAGATCTTCCAAAGTCCATGTTTCACAGCCAAAGACCCAAAATAGGTCTAATAAAGATTTTTATAAACAAAAATTTAGTTTTCTGACTATGAACTGTGATTTAAACAGATATCTTAACCCATAGCAGCCTTTATTGACAGACACAATTCTGTTTTTTATTCCAGGTAAGATATTATTTTGGCAATTAATTTCTGATCCTAAGTACTTAAAACTAAGTACAGAGATTTAAAAGTGTAAGTGCCTAAGATAATATTGGATGTACAAATATTTCTAAAGGAAGCATATATTTCGTTTTTTCCTGGTTTATGTTTAGATGCAAAAGCCTTGCAACCAATTCAAAAACTCGAAAAGCTTCCTGCAAAGCTCCAAAAGATCTTGCAATGATTACAACATCGTCAGCATAAGTCAAAAGCCGAATAGACTAGAAGAAAATATTATTTAATAGTGCATCGTTAATAAATCTTAATTGCAACATTATTCAGTAATATTTGTAATAGTTTTTTTTTTTTCTTCTAATGCAGCTGGTAAATAGACCGTGATCTTTCGCCATAAGGACTGCACCGACGTTACTCTCACTTTGCATTACCCAGGGGCGCGTGTAACTTGATGGTAAGCCACGGACGCGGAGTAACAATGCCCCCACCCGGCGCTCTACGATCCTATTAGGACCGGGACCTACGGTAAGTGGATTCGAACCACTACAACATCCATGGGCAAAGCCGGGATTTTAACCCGATACCTGTGGTATCGGGTTAAAATCCGGCGACTTGTCGAAGTCCCCATATATATTTGTAATAGTAATTTGTGACATTTGTATTTTATTTATATATATTATTTAGAAATAAAATATTATGGTGTCAATTTAATTTTATTCAATGTTTCTGAGCAACTTTAAAAAAGAAGCGAAGTAATTTTAAACAATTTCTAAGAGGATTTTTTTCGCTCTCTTAATGAACTGAAAAAAAAAAAAAAAAAAAAATTCTTTAGCGGGAGTAAAAAAAAAAAAAAAAAAAATATATCGGAAGGAACTAAATTGTGTAGATCCCACTTCAGAGTTATTTTTCTCCATTAGATGCTTATGTAACTCGTTGTAAAACACAGTCGTTCTTAATTGCTCATGGATAAATACAACAGTACTACTTACAAAAGGCTCTATAGAGAACCACAAAGAGCCCTTCTTCCACTAAACATTCTCCTCAAATCTCAATTAAAAAAAGTACCAGAAAGAATCACGTTTTAAACAACGCCATTAAACGCGAGTTTATGTCCGAGAAAAGCATGCCATAAAGTCAGAATCACGAATATTTAAATTTCGATGCTAGTTTTTTTTTTTAATCCATTCTTCCTTTCATTCCTTCTCTCGTTAAAAAAATATTAGAAAAGAACAAACGCTCAATGGTTATAGAATAAAAAAAAATCTACATAAATATATATATATATCCATATATAAAAGCTCGTAAAGAACACCATTAACATATGTAAGAAACAAGAAAATTAGATACGAGCTCACATAAAAATGCATAACAGTAAAAATGGCGGATGTCAAACGACAATTTACTCGATCACCATAAAATAAAAAAATGGAATAAAAAAAAAAAAAAAATCGAACGAGTTCGATTCGAAAAAGTATTTTAATAATTTTTTCTATGCATGCATCGAGCGAGTGGCATTTTTTTGATAAATGTGTATAGAACTAGCTAGCTGCTGGTCTTAAATTCGTTCAGAATACAGATATTGAACTAGTGCCAAGAAAGAAATATTAAAAAAATGACATACGGAGCGATAAAAAAAAAGAAAAAGGAAAAGAGCATGAAAAGTTTCGGCAGAAGATTCATCTGACTAAACTATTTATTTATTTTCTTTCCGCTGCGGAATAAGCAATGCATTTTATCTTCCAGTGAAAATAACGATGAATCTTTCTGGGTAGATACAGTCGTAGTAATGGCCACGAAATATATGCTGCCATCTGGTGGCAAAAGGCATAAGCAGGGTTATGCATACATTTATATTCCGCAATTACGTTAAGGTATTTTTTTCGTTTAAACTACTTCGAAATGATTGCTTTTGCTGATATTTCGTTTAAAGACAATTTAGAAATGAATTCTATTTACCGATTAAATGATGATCTTTACATGAAAAAAAAAGAAAAAGAAATTGTATTTGTTTTAAATAATCTTTTATTACAATTATAAGAGGGGAATAATTCCTTATAGACATTTTTTTTATCCTTTTTTTTGTTAAAGTCCTAATGCTTATGTATTTTTGGCAGAATTAATTTTTTTTAAAATGTAACTTTCGAGAATAAAAAATACTTAAAAACTTACCAAGAAGTACTAAATAGTTGTCATCATTGAAAGTCATTGTTATTTTTCTTCAGTTATTTATTTTTTTTTTTAGTTGTTTTAAAAATTGTGACATTTGACACAAAAATAATATATGACATATATATATATATATAATATATATATATATATATATATATATATATTAGTAATACATGAAATAAGATTAAACGTAATAAAATAAAAAGTAAAAAAAATCCGGTTGTTGAAATTTTGTTGAAGTTTATTAGAGATTAAAAAAATTCGTTTCTATCAAGTTTTCGAATAGTTCAATATGTTTAAGAACAAAAAAAAAAAATGGATTGTTTATTTTCATTTCTTTACATATAAAGCTAGATATTTGTATAGCATACAAATGTCGTGTCGACATGGGTATCAATATAAATAGATATATATTTTTTGCTTTAAGGAAAAATTGTTTGTAATCATTGTATAACTCATGTGTTGTGATGGTTGGTATATTTTATGTATGGCTGTTGGAATGGTGTTTATTTGATGGTCTGTAGTCCTTAACAGATGAGAATAGGATCTGATCAAAACCGTTCCGGCGAGAACAGGTGCTATGCTGCAACTGCGACTGTAAATGATATCTTTATGCGGCGTTTTAATTAGAGGGGTCTTGGAACTTCAAAGCGCAGGTGGTCAAGAGCAAAAGTTTATTAAGACATTTATGACTTGTGAAATTATATGAGTTCGCGTATTTATCGATGGAGTGTCTCTTTTGGACAGAAACAGAATGCTTTGGCTGAGAATAAAATGATAAGCACACTCCTAGTAGCACACTTAACTCCTAGTAGCATAATCGCTTGTATCTATTGTTTTTATTTATGGCAATTAAATTTTTACTAATAAAGTCTTAAAAAAGAATTATACAGATGCTTATTTATTGTATTTATATATAATTTATTGTATATATAAATTTTGTCATATGCTACAATGAATGTCATATGTAAATAAATTGGATTTGCCGTACTAGACTTATAAGTTTGTGTTCGCGCCAACTCGCAAAGATACCCCTAGCGGCGAAAAATGTGTATGTGTACACATGCGCCTGCGAGCGCATAAGTGCGAGTTTGATCAGTGTAATGCCAGAGAGGCAGAGTGAACAGCACGGCTGCGAGTGGCTGTGACTATCGTGTAAATAAAGTGATTGTTACGTTTTAAACCTTTGTTTTTATTGTGTGAGTGTGATACAGTCCGCTTGTGTAAGAGAACATGTGTGAGTCCTGTTAGTGCTATTGTCGAGAACAGTTTGTTAAAGTACTTTTTCGTTGAGAGGGCTACATTTTACGCCAAACGTAAATATGCCGTTAAATTATCGCAATCATAAAGTAACTAAACATGATCTTAATTAATAATTGTAATTAACAGCGAATCCTCGGAGAGATATTCGCACGCTTTGTTTAGAGTTTCATTAATGGAAAGTTCTTCTCATTATGTATAAATTCTGAATTCAGAAAGTATTTCGTAAAAATCCATAAAGTATTGCAAAAAAAAAAATTCGAATACATGGTTTATAATTCACCTTCTAAATAATAAAAAAAACACAATATGATAATGTTACGATTGCCATGTGTAAACATGATTTTATTTTGTCTTGGTATAAGGATCATGACTAAATTAATGAATATATGGTGCTCATTAATTAATGACTATATGAGGATCTTGATTACATTAATGATTATATGAGGCTCATGACTTAATTAATCTATGTCACAGATAAATGCGACACAGATTAATTAAGTAAAACTGGCAACTGCCGTACTAATTATGGAGTATCGCTGGGGATAAAAACCATTTAAGCTTCTCGTCTTAATTTAGAATATCAAATCGATTATTTAGGGCTGGCTGTATAATTAATTCGTAAGAATATGTAAAAATAAATAAATTTTAAAAAATAAAAAATAATAATAAAATTTGCTTCAAATAATTAAGATTACAAAACGAAAATAAATTAATGATCAGAAAAAGAAAAATTTACAAAAAAAAAAAATTTAAAATTTAAAATTCGTTGTGTATTTAGGAACTAATTGAAGATACCATAAAAATTAATTTAGAAAATTAACGTAGAAATGTAAAAAAATTTATTTAATACAAAATTTTTTAATTAAAACTGTTTTAATTTTAAATTTTTTAAATTAAATCTTTATTTTTAATTTTAATTTTAGAATTTTTTAAAAATAAGTTTAAATATATTTTTTTAATGTTTTTTTTTTTTTTTTTTTTTGTGGAATTTAGTTTTCTGTGTTATATAGGCTGATTATTATAAATTTGTGGGAGGCATTTAAATAAACTAAATTGAAAATAATAATTTCAAAGCGCTGTATCGTTGTTTACTAAATCTTTTCAAGATGTTATACAAAAATGTGCGGAATACAAGAAAATTAATTTAACCATTACCTGCCATTATATATTCAAGTTCCATTGAAGAATCAAATGACAATAGACGCTAACTCTCAACGCGAAATTCGCTAACAGGTTTAGTTCTTGTAAAGTTTCGCTCAGTAAGTCTTTACTAGAATTGTTATCAGATACTATGCACAGAATGGAAGATTTTATCAGGCAAAATAGATTGGAAGTCATGCTAGATAAGTTATGGGAGATTTAATCTCATACCCAAAAAACATACTTCAAAGCCAGAATGTCAAAAAGAAAGAAATTAAGACATCAGACTCTCTCAGGAAATTCGAAAATGATGATTTTGTTAATCATATTTAAGAATTTAGAGTATGCATACTGGCCAGCTATTATGCTGTTATATAAGTCCACCTGTTATTTAAATTCATGTCCATATAGAAGCTGAGGATAAGAACTGTCATGTCCTTTTTGATGAAAGAGTGATAAGAACAATTGGATAATGATAGCTTTTAGTTTTATGGAAGAAGTAACGATCTTATCTAAATTATTCTGAATAGAAAGAAAGATTGCTTATCTAAACTTTTAAAATGATACAAAGAAGGTTTGAAAAATAAATGTCAAAAAATGAAAACTATATAATTTTTCAAGGTAAACGTTTGTTATTATTTTAATGTATAAAATGCTAATATTGTTGCTAATATTATTTTAATGTGGGGGCTTTGCAGCAAAATTAAAAATTAACATTGACAATATAGTCTTTTAAAGCGTGATTTTTTAGTGTGTTGCATAAAATCAATCTTTGTAAACAAGCTTCCTTCTACACACTGGTAAGAGCGTGGCGTTCAGAAGAAAGGATCAGTCGGCCTCAAGATTCTCCCCCTGGAAGAAGTACGGCGCAACCTGCGCTGCTGCTAAAACTCTCATCAAGAAAGGAAATATATTTCTGCGCATATCCGAGTTTCAGATTTTCGGCTTAAAAGTGAATTCCATTCACGAATCAATATATCTGTCTTTAAATGTGTTAAATATTATATGTCTCTAATTGTATGTGTGTTTTAGGAAGATATCTTATCATATCTTGCATAAAGTTCATTTTTAACAACATATTTATCGCATAAAGTTCTTTGCATGCAAATTTTAAGTACATATCAAACCTAAAGTTCTTTTTACGGGTATTTTAGGCACATATTATCTATTGCGTAAAAGTTTTGTATATACATTTTTAGGAACATATTTACCACATACAGTTTTTTTTTTTTAACACATTTATCGCGTAAAATTTTTTTTTGCACACATTTTTCGTAACATGCCTACAGCTTAAAGTGTTTTTACTCTTATTTATAGGAAAGTATTTATGGAGTAAAAAGGAGGTTTATGTGAATGTTTAATTCGAATTTGTCAGATACAAAATAACGTATTTTAAGAATTTATATTTATCTAAGTTTTTTTTTTTTTTTTTTTTTTTTTTGTTCTAATGCAGCTGGCAAACACTTAGACAGCTTGGTTAGATGCCTTAAGGCAAGCGCCGCACAGATGTTACTCACTTTTGCATTACCCAGGGGCGTGTAATTTGAAGATAAGCTACGCACGCGGAGTAACAATGCCCCGCAACGCTCTACGATCCTATTAGACGGGGGACCTACGGTTTAAAGTGGATTCGGAACCACTACAAACATCCATGGCACCGCCGGGACTCGAATTAAAAAACCTGTGGTACCGAGCGCCAGAGCGATAGCCACTCGGCCATTCAGGCCCATATTTATCTAAGTAATAAATTAAAAACGTTTATAATCTTTTCACCTAATAAAATCTAATATAGATGAAACAAATCAGGAAATCAACAAAAATATGTTATCTTTTCCAAAATATCTTAATTCAAATATCTGTACTATTCAAAAGTTCTCATGCAATGACAAATTGTGTGTCGAATAGTGTCATGATCTCTCTGCAATATATTAATCAGAATTGAGTTTGTGTTGGCTATCCATGGTATTAATACTTCATATCAAAAGGCAGCAATGGAAATCAATAGATAATCCAATTTGTTAACGAAATCAGAGTGTATTTTCTTTTAACAATGAAGTAATCTATTCCAAACGAATACAATAATGTAAATGAATGCAAGAATCGTCATCATTAAAAATAGATAATTGTCATTACATAATCGTTATTTTTTACCGTGGTTTTATCGGAAACAGTTTAAAAATATAGAATTATTACAATAACAAATTTTTCGTAAAATACTAAAAGATCACGTTTACGGATACTAAAAGTTCACGTTTTCAACACCAGCCAATCTGAAGTCTGAGTGGAAACTGTTTATATTTTCAATAGGCTGGCGTTCTACGACATGGGATTTTAGTATTCGCTGGAATTAGACTTTTAGCGTGACATACGATCAGAACAAAATTTGACATTTTCTCCAGATCATGTCATCCAGATTTCCGTCGGAACTCTATATCTCAGTTAAATATAGCATTAAAAATTATAGGAGTAAAATATAACATAGGAAAATTTGAGTTAAAATATTACATAAATATTACATACATAAAAATTTTTCATAGAACACTTGCACATTAATAAGTAAAAAAAAAAAAAATCATATTTATTGCGTAATATCAATATTTTTCTTTCCCAAATACTAGGCCTTTTGGCCGAAATTATTTGCTCCTACAATAGAATATGCAGCAGTTTCAACCTTATCTAGGCGTGCTTTTGAGGGGTCTCCTATGCTGAACTTGCATCTTGCCACTACAATTTGAAAGGAAAACTGTCAAGGGTGGTTTATGGGGGTTGTGTAACCTCCTGTCCATTTTTTTAAAGCTCAATGGAAAACTTTTCGACCTTGGAATAGTACGGTTAGAAGCTTTTTGGTTCTAGATTATTTGCTATATTATTTATAGAAGCTGTATTATTGTTAGAGGTGTTTGGCTCTATATTATTTAAAGAAGTTATATTATTGTTAGAGGTTTTTAGTTCTATATTATTTGCTATATTATTTATAGAAGCTATATTATTGTTTAGAAGTTTTTGGTTCTATATTATTGGCTTCTATGCTATATTATATATTGATATTTTTTATAAAAGCTTTTGGTTCGGTATTATTTGTCGATTTCGAATCAAGTTTTCTTAGTTGGAAAGTTCAACAAGTTATCAATCAGACTCATCAATTCATATACGACATCATTCGATCTATAGCAACTAATATTTTATACAGTGAAAGTATTTTTTAAAAATATTTGTTGCTGTTTGTTTCGAATAAAAATAAATAAAACATCTCCTGTCCCGAAATCTGCTAGTAGACGTTTACGTTTGTTTCGCATTCTGAACTACTACGAACATCCATGGCCCTTCCGCGACTCGAACTCGAAACCTGTGGCCTCGAGTGCCAGAGAACTAGCCACTCGGCCAGCAAGCCCCTATAACATCATATTACTAATATATATTAAAAAAGAAAATATTTCAGGACAGGAAATAGTTTTAATTATTTTGTTATTGTTTGCTTTTATTTAAAATGCCATGAAGTTTTATTTATTATTATTATTACAATTCAACAATGTTACTTATTAAAAATCAATTTTGTTACTTGTAAATATACAATATATATGTATATATATTACAGACATTTTACGTCAAATGTTAAAATACATTTGCAAAAAGTAACATCTAACAAAAAAAAAAAGGATCCCATCTTAAACGAAAATAGTGATAAAGTAAGGGAATAAATTCAATTAAAACTCTAACAATGTAAAAGATTTTAATAATAAATCACTACTTAGTCATTTTTTTTTACTCCGTTTTTTTTTTCAAAAGACCTGTCATATATATTTTAAACTGTCTATTTCACTCCAAAAATATACACTAACTTTTCTTAATGCGAACAAAATGAAAAATAATGACAAAAGCCAACATATAACCAAAATAAAAAAAAAAAACGTGAACCCATGAAAGAATAATGAAAAATAGCGGCAGCCATGGATGAAAGAGCACCGAAAAGTGCATTCTGGGAGGCTGTCAGCGCCCGATGGATCTTGGTTAAGTTCGGAGAGAAAGTCAATTTAATAAGAAGAGAAGATTACCAGAGAGCACTTTTATGGATATTTGGAAAGCGAACCTCTGGCGTTCAAGTATTGGAAGAACACTTTTTTTTTTTTTCCAGTTATTTTTTGTAAATGGACTCTGACATCTTGTTCGGCAGTGTCTGGCAACGTTATCGAAATAATGGAAATATTTGTATTGTGATGTACTTTTCAAAAAGGTAATGTTATACGTATAAACAATTTTTACCTAAGCATAGAATGTTGTTTTCGTATGACAGGCATTTTGAGCTGAGATCATTTGCTGTTGAAGAACGGTTGACATGCAGCTGATTCGAAAAAAAAAAAAATTGTTTAATGTCATTGTTTAGCTCATTGTTAAATCTTCTATTTGAAGAACTTCTATTTTGTCTCATCTTTTATTATTTCCTTGAGTTTATTGGAAGATGCAATATTTTGAGCAAATGAAGTTGACGCGGCCTTATGGCCAATTGGTTAGTCCTGCGACCTTTGGTACCACAGACTTCAGGTTCAAATCCTGGCGGTGGCGGGGGGTGTTTGTGATTGCTTCGGAATCCACATTAAAAGAGTAGGTCTCGGTCTAATGAGCCTAAAGTGTGCAAAAAAGGACTGTATAGCGACATGCAAAACAAACAATCGACATTGTCCATGGAGAATGGGATTGTTGCCACTACACATGTGCCACCATAATTCTGAACAAACACCCTCAAGGGTGCAATGGTAAAGTGCGCATAAAAATATTAAAATTGTTGGGTGGAATTTAGTTGATAAGTATTTTTTTTTTTCACTCTGTGCAGATAATAGGCCTGATGACCTATTGACTACGCTCTGGAGCAAGGTGCCACAGATTTAGGGTTCGAGTCCCGGCGGTATCATGGATATTTGTAATGGTTTGGAATCCTCTTTAAACCGTAGTTCCCGGTCTAACAAGACTGTACAGCGTTGGGCGTATGATTGACGATCCGACCCAGTAAAATGCAAACATCGCTTATTTTGGAATCTGTTAGTAGGCAGACGGCCATGGTCCAACGTGGGCTGTAATGCAATTTTAAAAATCTTAAACCCATTGGTGATAAGGAAATGATGTCGTAAGAAGAAACGATGTCGATGTTTTAAAGAACACAATTTTTCGACTTTGGTTTTTCGTTTGACAGACGGAAGGGAAAACGACAACGATGAGACATACAGTGTAAATGAATCATTTTGTTTTTAAATTTTAACTGATATCTCGATAACTAGAAGAGTGTGGCAAACTTAAATGGGTGATCGTTATTCCATGGGTCATGACGAATTTATTGGTGTGTTTTTGACTCCCAAGTCGTTCTTGTCTCAGAGAAAAAGGAACGCACAAAAGGTTGACAAATTTTAATTGTGTTGATCAGAGTTACGGGATACGGACCAACATCGACCCACGAGCGCCATCAACCCTGAGCGCTACAGATTATTTTATTTACATTGTAAAATGTGAAATATAAAATTTACAATGCAAGTAAACCATACAAATTAATTATCAGACATTTTTATGTAACGATCCATTAGTAAATATACCGACATACATTAGTAAAAATGAACATTTCAACTGTATTTGATGACATCAGATTTTAACAAGTGTCGTCCATAGGTTAATTCACATAAAGAAAAACATTATAATTATGATTAAGGAAATTCATTCCAGCTGTAACATTCCATTGCAGTTGTCTGTGAAAAGTTACAACTATATTATAGCTCTGATACTCACAACAAAATGATGTTTTATACTTAGGCTAACTAAGCATAATCAATCTTTTGTGCAATTCCAGAAGATGGCGCTGAGATACTGTAGGCCAAGATAACATCTCCTCCGCAATGGCCCGTCTTTGACACTTGCGCGTAAATATCAACAGAAATTGCGAACGTAGATACCAGCTAATTTCGAATAGAAAATTTGTACATAATTCAAAATTATAGTATGATAAGCTATCTTGGTGATTGGGACTTCGTGGAAGTGACCCTTAGGCCAGTAGATAACTAAAATGTCATGTTATAGAGCTGGAACCTGGTATATGGGGATGTGAAGCAACAAGGATAAAAAATTTGGAGAACCTGATTGTAGATAACGTTTAAAATGTCATGTTATAGAGCTGGAACGATACTCGGCCATTCAGGCCCTAGGAACACGAACGGTGATAGACAGACTAAGGAGCAAAGTGAAAGCCAGCAATAAGGGCAGGAAAGTAACAGAAAGCAAAACATTTATTGTGTTTCACAAGTTTTCCATTTTGGCCTTCATGCACGCTGACACTTTGCATGCAGCAGAGGGTGAATAACACTGAAGTGGCAAGAGGAATCTGTTAAACTTGACATTTGACGGCCTCTTTCAAATCAGATGAAAAATCAACCTTTCAAATCAGATGAAAAATCAATCTTTCAAACCAGATTTTGCGGATTAAATGCATATACTTTAAATTGTAAGTATCCTCACAGGCAGAAATCCATTGGAGTGAGATCGGGGGATGGAAACGTGAAATGGTGGGATATACCTCTGTTACCAAAGTGTTATGCTAAGAAGCGTTTGTCAGAAGATCTCAAATAAGAGAGAGAGCACCATCTTGCATTTACACGATTTCAGATAGAGCATTTCACTGTTGCAGATAGGGAATTACGTTATCAGTCAACATTTCAAAATATATATGTTTGTTTGCCACCAATATTTATGGACAATAACTTCTTCGAAACTGTGAGAACCGAGGATGAAGGTTCTTGTTATAGAGCATCACATAGTCAATGTTTTATGTGTAATGGAAGTGCAACTTTATCATAGGATTATCATCCACCTTGTGCATGCAGTTCTTGGTATTAACGTTGCCAATAAATGGCAAATAGGCTTCTTCCTTATCCGTCCGCAGCAGGTATAATGCCAGCATTTATAAACATCATACCGGATAAGGAACTCATTCTCGAAATCAGCCGCTGTTGGTAATTACCCGCTTGCAACATTTGCGATATAGAAACAGGACAAGCGCGAAACATATGGAGAAAAGAGCTCAAAATCATGTGGAAAGTAGAATTCAAGCATATCAGAAGAAGTGAAACCCTGCGGGCACTTGCAAGACGAACTTCTGAAACAACCCGGACAAGAAAGAAAGGTCGTCCAGACCAAGATCGATAGCATGTGCAATCAGAATTCGAATTCTTGAATTTGCGTATCAAGCCCCGTACGACTTACAACTTTCGCAGTACACGGGGCTCAGGGTAGCCCATTTCTGCGGAAGACACGCGATGAATCTGTGGCAATTTTTCCATTCATATAATAAGTCTTTACAATTTTCCCTACGTTGCTTTCCTTTAAATGACATGTTGTTAAAAAAGCAAGAAAGCAAGATACGTGGCACACATTTCACAGTACCTTTTCCTTTCACCTCTAACAAAATGTCAGTAATGACGGTGTATTACTCCGAACCAGGAAAATCTGTGTTCTTTATATCGTCTCGTTTCGAGGGAGATTTAATAGGCTGGGAACAGAGAAGACACATTGTGACATGTGACGTCATTAGAAAAGAAAATCGTGCTCTGGTGAGTGGCACAATTTCCTCTTTTCTTCTCAGTCTGTTTAGCGCAGGGATGGGCCAACTCCGGCCCGCCGGAAGGTTCTATCCTGCCCACGGATAGAATTTTAATTTGCCGATCCGAGCAAATTAAAAGACATATATAGTTATATATTATATATCCATCTCCTTTTCTACTTTGATTAAATATTATTTTCCCTTTTTTTCAAACGACTGATGATCTTTTTACTTTCTCTATTTTTGTTCTACAAAACATAAATCGACGGAAATAGCAAGCACATACAGCTTTCAATCGGTAAAGTGTTAAAAGTGGAAGTTCTTTGTTAGTTATAGCTGTAGATTAGCGCCAACAAGCGTTATTTCTTTCTCGGGGAGCAGATAAATGGGAATCAATATAGGTGAATTAAACGTCACGTGTGACAGACTGTGCATGTTAAGCTCCAGCCAGTGGCTTTTTCTTTTGGCACGAGTTCTAATATTATTGATTGCGTATGGAAAGATTGCGGACATATAGCATCATTGGGAATAGTGGTGAAATTATTAAAAGTATAGCGTAGCTAGTGCTTGTTTGGATTATTCGTAAAATATTTCAACCCCAAAATGGCTACTAAAAAATCTAAAGTTGATTCAGAGTGCCGTGTTTTTTTAATGATGAAGGGATCTGGAAATATTTTTTATAGTTGTAAAAGATAAACCAATGTGTCTCATCTGCAATGAAGCTGTAGTAGTCTTCAAAGAATATAACATTTCCCGTCATTTCAAATCAAAGCATAAGAATTCCAATTACGAAGCAAAGTCCGAATATGAAAAAAAAAAACAAAAACAAAATGCAGAAAGTCTTTGTAAAAAATTACCAGGCCGACAAAATTTTCCTAGAAAGTAAACAGTATCAATAAGCAGCTACACATGCAAGCTACATTGTATCATACAATATTGCTAAAAATAATAAAGCTCTCAGTGACGAGGAGTTTGTTAAACAATACATGCTCAAGTTTGAGATGTTTTTATGTACAGACAAGAAAAATAATTTTTGAACTAGCTTATCTCGAAAAAGGGACTTCTAGAATCGAAGCCATCGATAAAAATTTGACATCACAATTAGAGTCAAAGATTGACCAGTTTAAATTTTGCTTCTTAGTTATGGATGAAAGCACTGATGTAAATGATACTGCTCAATTAGTATTATTTATAAAAAGGTGTTGATGAGAACTTTAAATTACCGAGGAACTGGCGTGCATGCGTTCTTTAAAGGGAACTACAACGGGATGTGATATATTTCGTAAATTTCAAGAAGAACTTTTGAATTTGAAAGTGCCTATAACAAATATATGTAATATTACGACCGATGGAGCACCAAATATGACAGAAAAAAAAATCTGGATTTCTTGGACTTCTTAATCAAAACTATCCCGGGAACAATGATTTTTTCTACATTGTGTTATACATCAAGATGCTCTGTGTAAATCTGCATTGAATATGAAACTCGTACTTGATACAGTCGTGAAACTTGTAAATACCATTTGATCACGTGGGCTTACTCACAAGCAATTTCGAGATTTTCGTCAGTCCGTGCAATCTGAATACTCTGATGTACTGTATTATACGAAAGTAAAGGTAGCTTAGTGCATGATGTGTTTTCGAGCGAATTTGGCAGGTGAAAGATGACATTGTTTCATTCTTCCATGACAAACAGTCTTCTGCGCAGTGCGAAATGATAGAAGATACAGAATGGCTTTTCGGATTTTTCACAGATCTTCTTTGTCATATGAGCAACTTGAATGTCAAGATGTAAGGGAAATATCAATTTATCGACAATATCTGGGCCCATCTCAAAGCTTTTAAGCTAAAACTCAATCTGTTTGCTGGGCAGCTAGCTAAGAACGACTTGTCTCATTTTCGAGGTTAAATTCAATGACCCTCAGTAAATGAAGAGAAGCTTAAGAATTATGAAGAATACTTGAAAAAACTGCATTTTGAGTTCGAACGCAGATTTCAAGATTTCAGTGCCACTCAAACAGAATTAGATATTTTTACCGTGCCTTTCAACGTAAATTGTGAAGCAGTGAGGTCAGATTTGCGGGTTGAATTAATTGAGTTGCAATCTAACAATCATCTCAAGCAGTTGTTTCTAAATATGCCAAAGTTAGAGTTTTACAAATCATTATCGAAAGTAATTTTTTCCCAAATTTGATATTTCACGGCCAGAAAATCAGTGCTATGTTTGCTTCATCTTATATATGTGAACAAGTGTTTTTAACTATGAACCTTGAAAGATTATTTCAAGTAGACTGACAGATGAGTATTTAGCCTCATTTCATTGGAATCAGTACATCTCGCTGAACTCTCAATACAAGGAACTTTTAAAAAAAATGAAATCGCAATTTCATGCATCTCATTTACATATTTAAATTGTAATTCTTGTATCAAGAAGAATCAAGAATTAAAATCAAACGAAGAATCAAGAATTAGAAACCAAACGAATAATAAAGAATTAGAAACCAAATGAAGATTCGAGACTTTCAAATCATCAGAAATAATTATTTTAAGTAATTTCTAACTGTAAGGTGTAAGATTTCTTCACCAATAAAGACATTTCGATAAGAAAACTCCTGTTTATCAAGTCATCGTATCTCTGAAGCTTCTAGTAAGAAATGAATGACGCAAAAAAAGTTGCGTCACATGACGAACGGACTGTGCTGCCGCCTGGTTTTACGATCAAAACAGCAGAAAAAAAAATTACACATTACATTTCGGTAGGCGTTCCAATCCTGGCACTACATGATTAATTGCTGTTAATTGCCGTTCTTCTCTTTCTGTTTTGACCATGGGAGAATTCGATTACGACCATGCCGTAGTAGGAGGTGGAATTGTGGGATCATGGACAGCTCTACAACTCGTTCGAGCAGGCAAAAAAGTTCTACTTTTGGAACAAGTAAGCCGAATTCTCTCAGACGATAACGATTATTTATTTATATTTTGAATCGTTTCAAAGCATTTGCTTTTCTTTATCAATTTATAAAATGTAAATTTAGTTTATTGTTTGGTGGTATCGTATATTTTAAAATCTTGATTAATCGATTTTTGAGATTCGATTTTTTTTTGGGATATTTTGTTAATCTTATTTATTTTTTATGTATAATTATTTTAATTTTATTTATTATTTAAGTCACTTATAAAATGAAAAACTAAAAAGAAAAAAATTTAAAATTATTAATTTTTTTATTAATAACATTTTAATATTTTTATTTTCAATCTTATGAATTCGAACATGTTTAAAAATTAAAATATTTTTATAAATAATAATTATTTAAAAGAAAACGATAAAAATTCAGAAGAATGGATTTGTTTATACTGAACATAATTTTTAGTTTTTAAAATTTTTACCCATAAAATTATGAGTATTGTTTTGGGGATCGGGGTTTCGTTTCCTTGACCATTTTCAATTTTGGACCTTTTCACTTTAAATCTGTAATTTTTTAAATTTCTTTCACGAGTTTTTTAAACATAATATTTATTTAAATTTCTTTCATGAGCTAATAATAAATAATGTAAAATTGTTTTAAAGGACCAGCGTCAAAAACCATTTTATTTTAAGAAAAATGAGTTTTTAAGAAAAGAAAACTTTTGGAATTCTATAGTTTTTTTTTTTTATTTTTTAAGCTGCTTTTATACGTTTTGTTCTTCCATATAATTCTAAATTTTACGGGCAAACTGTATATATCGGCTTAGCTGTTTAAATTTTTTTCAAATTTTTTTATTACTTTTTTTTTGATGTTTTACATTTGATTTTTTTTCGTCTTATTTTTTTTTTCCTACTGATTTCTTATTTTCCTGAGCATGGGGAAAAAATGAAAAAATGTAAAAAGTAAAGCTGCTGAAGTAAATGTTAGTAAATGTTAAATTACTGAAGTAAAAGTACTTTATTTTCCAAAGAAGAGGAGGGGAAAATCCCTGAAATAGGTGAACGGATGTACCTTAATGTGAAATAAAAAGGCACCTGGTATGAGGATTATGAATGAATGGATGGAACTTTCAGATTTTGTTTCGTAATGCCCTCACAAATAATTTATATAATTTCCTGTGAAACCTATATGTGATGATCGTTCAATGTGCAGTGAAAATAGCAATACGTAACT
>BPLR01014715.1:0-29635 GCA_021605095.1 Caerostris extrusa
AAAGCTTTTTATGAGCATTGGATTACCCGATTTGGTGTACCTACTTGTGTTATTACTGACAGAGGCACTCAATTTATTTCAGAACTATTTCGAAGTTTAACTTCGCTATGTGGTGTTAAAGTAAACCATACGTCTTCTTACCATCCTCAGAGTAATGGAAAAGTTGAACGTCTTCACCGTACCTTGAAAACAGCTATTAGATGTCATAACAACGTTCGTTGGACGGACACATTACCAACGGTTCTTATGGTTTACGAGCTGCTCTACATGAGGACTGTAAGTATACAATAGCTGAAATGGTTTATGGCAAAACTATTAAATTACCAGGCGAATTCTTTGAAGAATCCAGATTGCCAATATCTGATGATAATTTTGTAAGCAATCTCCGAAAACAGATGGCCGACTTAAAACCATACCAATCCAAAAACAAATGTCAACAAAAGATCTTCATTCCAAAAGATTTGTACACATGCTCACATGTGTTTCTGCGAATTGACAGAGTTAAAAAACCTTTAGATCCCCCATATGAAGGACCCTATTTGGTATTGCAAAGATTCCCTAAAAACTTTCTTCTATCAATTAAAAATAAACAAGTTAATATTTCCGTGGATAGATTAAAACCGGCATATGTGTTTACAACCTAATGAACATCTGAATCCAACGTCATCAAATGATCATACATCTGTGCCGAGTGAGCAAACATTTATACCAAGTCAGCAAGTTGCAGAACCAAATACAACAACACGTTGTGGAAGACCAGTAAAACTTCCTGTTCGTTTCAATGGCATTATTGAATTTTCTTCAAAATTATAATTCGTCCATATCCATTTTAAAAGTTAACTTGATTTATTGTATGTAAATTTTTATATGTAATTGTATTTGTAATTATTTTGTGCAATTTAAATTTGTATCAATGTGTATTTGTTCGCCATTATTTGTATAGATATATTAATTCTTCTACCATTTTCAAAGTAACGTAACTTTGTTACTGGTAGGGGAGAGATGTAGCGACACCTATTGATGGAAAATGGAATACACATTGAACGACTTCTACTTTCACTGTTAAAAAAGGGAATTTCCCCGCTAGAATGAAAACAGAACTTAGTTGCTATTACGTAGTTGGCTTTAAAAGAAATGGAATAAAGATGTAAATGTGAAAATTGATTATCGTCTTTTATTTTGCCGTCTGGATTTTAATAACACTACGCAACCTTTACAATACCGCCACACATTTCAAAAGTATTACATATGTATATTAAACGTGATTAACAATACTGTGTATTCAAAATGATTTTTTTCCTTTATTATTTTATTTTATAAAAGAAATTTATTTTTTATTTTATTTTATTCTTGTGGGCAATGTGTCATTATTTATATTTTTTTCTTCTGGGCAATATTTCGTTTACGACTTCCAGTTTGAAAGTAATTGTGTGAAACAATTTGCTAAATATATTAAGTTCTATATTTGCTAGTTAAGTAACTGTTGAAGTGTATTTCTTTGTGTGGAATTATTCTAATTATTGAGGATTTGTTTAAACATAAATTATTACCCAAAAATAACATCTTCTACACCAGTGGAAAAGGTTTAAAATTCTAATGTGCTCCACTTAGCTCTAAAACTATTTTCATTTTTTCGCAATGTGATAACAAAGCGAAAGCATGTTTCTTTTATATTATGTATATGTACAATTACCATTAAATTACGTTCAATTATCTAGTAATTCTTTTTGTATGCACTATAAGAAAATAAAAGAATGAGAAACTTAAAACATGACTTTTCTGTGACATGCGATGTGATGTCAAATGAAAAATGGTGGTAGTGCATCATTTGTTGGTGCATTATATTATCTTACATGGTGGTAGTCCATTGTGTTTGATTAGACAGAACTCTTGAAAGGATAGAAAATTTTCATGAATCTGAATTTCATGAAAATCAAGAAAAATTATTTCATATACTTTGATGGTACATGACACCTTTTAAAAAAGACTACGAAAAGAAAACACCTGAATTTGAACCCTAACTGTTAAATGAAAAAAGTTAAAATTCTTTAGATGACAACTTATCTTATAGTTTAGCTTAAGAACTATAATTTTTGTCGGTTATTCAAGTATCCGTGTGGCAATCGAACTTAATTCATATCATGATTTTGCTGCTGCTTTCAGGAATGATTGTGATATTGAACGATCTTGTATTCCAGAGTTTTCTAAAAATAGGTTTGTTTTTTATGACAATAGTTTTATAACTTAAGAAACAAAGTGAAGACAGTTACACAATTCGAAGTACAATAATAATTATTAAATTTTCAATACATTTAACGAAGTGGGGCAGTTTGAAATGCATTATCAAGGTTTCCTATCATTTCAATGAAAAGAGCATGTTTACATATATAGTGAGTGTAAAAAGTATTCGTACAGTACGACAATTGATTTAAAAGAGATCCGTTCATAAAAAAAAATTATAAACATAAATTCCATTTTAATTAATTATAAATATATAATCACTAGTTTCATGTGAAATTGACACAAAAATAATTTTACACATGAATAAGTATTTACAAAACCGAAACAATCCAACTTCTTGTGGTGTAAAAGTATTCGTGCACTAAAAGGAATGTAAATTCTTTTTAGTTATTTTGTGATTGGTTTAGCCATGATGATGTAGTTAATTGACGTCATCTTGTAAGTTACTTAAAAGGTTCTTCAGTGGAAATTTTAATGTAGTGAGAAACTAGAAATTCTGTAATGGGTCGTAAAAGTAAAGAGACAAGTGTTTCCGAAAGAGAACTGATTTTAAAGCTCCGTAAAAATGTAAACCGTACAACAAGATTTCTGATCTGGTCGGTAGACCCCGTTCAACTGTGCAGTCAATCATAAAAAAGTTTGCTGCCACTGGAAAAGTTCAAAACAGCTCTCGCACTGGGCGACCATGTCTATTGACATCATCTGACATACGGTTTCTGGTACGTTCATTAAAGAAGGATCCCAAAATAAGTGCTCCTACATTAACATCAGAACTAAAGAACATGGGAACAGCAGTCTCCGTAAGTACTGTTCGAAATGCATGCAGAAATGAAGGTTTCCATGGCTGTGTATTGCGAGACGAAAATTCTTTGTTAGTGAGAAGAATCGGAAGCTGCAATTGTCTTTCGCCAAGCAATACGTTAATGAAAGTCCAGATTTCTGGAAAAAGATTATCTTTACAGACGAAAGTAAATACAACAAATTTGGATCGGACGGGAGACGAATGGTATGAAGAAAGCGCAATACAGAAATGCATCCTAAGAATTTAGTGCCAACAGTGAAACATGAGGATAGAAGTCTACTTGTTTGGGGTTGTATGAGTGCTTCTGGGGTGGGCAAATTAGTCTTTATTAAAGGCATTTTTTTTTTATCTGTGTTACATTTTTGTATCTTATTAAATTTCTGGTTTTAAATATGTAATATATATAGTACAAAAAAAATGTAATTGAAATTTAAAATTTACGAACATTTTTTATATATTTATGATTTACATTTTAACTTATAAAACAGGGCCTGAATGGCCGAGGGCTAGCGCTCTGGCGCTCGGTACCACAGGTTTCGGGTTCGAATCCCGGCGGTGCCCTGGATGCTTGTAGTGGCTCGAATCCCCTTTAAACCGTAGGTCCCGGTCTAACACGATCGTAGAGCGTTGTGGAGAGTGACATATTAAAAATAAGGCATATCTAACTGTTCGTATATATAGTGATTAGGTATTGTAGTCCTTGTTGCTTCACATCTCCATATACCACTTCATTCATCATTAACTTGTAATAATTGGGCTTGAAAAGTTTATCTAAAAAAATTATACAATAACTTTAGACATGAAAATCGCATGCATATTAATAGGGAACTAAGAAATTCGTGTCTTAAAAAGTCAGTTAGATAGTTTTTGTAATTTTTTTTAATTAGGACTTTTACATTAAATAGTCACTTCATATGAATAAGTGTGCAATAAGACTTTTTTTTTCATGACAAATATCACTGACAATTGTATTGATTTTAATATTTTTAATAATAAGATATTTGTATTGATAATATTGAATTTATTAATAATAAATATTGAATATGTTCAAAATTCTTGGGCATGTAAATAACAAATTCAATACTAGCATTTTGATAACAACAAATAAAGATTTATATAACAAATATCATTTATTTCTTTTTGAAGATAATTTTTATTTTATAACATTTATTAAATTACAGTTTAATTGAAGTTGTGGTTAGATCTGCTTAAAAAATTTTATTGACAATAAATGATATATTGAATGAATTTAAAATATGTCAAAAATTATGTTAAAAGTGTTTAATTGAAGAAAAAAAAAAAAAAAAAAAAAAAACAATATTTTTTTAATTCTTTTAAACTGTATTTTTAGATCTTGAAAAGCAAATGACAATTCTTATTAAATGCAAAAACTCTGTATTTTTGTTATAAAATTGTGGTACGCAATAAATGTTAATCTGAGTCTTACTAAATATTTCTTCTATTATTGGCTCCTACTGATTTTTTTCACTTTTTAGGAAAGATTTGGTTTACAATAATTTACATATTCATAAGAGTTATTAAAATTTGAATCAACATTCATCTGCAATTCTGGCTTGTCATATCTTACATTCTTATCATTTCAAATATATTTTTAAATCACACAATCATTGAATATAAAATAAACTATTATGGCAAATTACTGGTGTTATTTTCAAATAAAATGAATAGTTTATAATTTGGAAATGCAAGTAGCATAAGCTATAATTATTCAAAAGTAATATCTTTTATTATGGAGAACATGACTAAATAAAATTACTTCATATTTTTCAAAAGTTATTTATTATATATATATTTTTTATTTTTAACATTGACTTTAGTCATTTAAGTATTGTTGGCTTTTATAATTACAGTTAGCAATTCAGTGAAGCAGTTTTGAGTGTAAGCTTCATAGAAATTATTTCACAGAGAGACAATGCATATTTTGAACTTTTACAAATGAAATATATATATATGTGTACAAATGAACTAATGACTATACTTAGTTATTCAAAATATAATTTAATAAATTAAAACAAAATAGTGCAAGTAAAATATAAAAACATCCTAATCAATCAAAAATTGCAATATTCATCTTGGACAGTTAAGGAAAAAATAATGTCTAAATTTATGTACAATAAATATATATTTTAATCAGTTCAAATATCTACTTTTGTATTATTAAAATTTAAGAAAAAAATCCTTTATCAATGCTCTGTTTTGTAAAAATAAACAAATGTTAGTATAAGTAGATATTTCTTTTTAAATTTAATGAAAAATGTATGATTATTTTATGATATAAATAAAAATATGAGATCTCCAATTTTTTTTTTTGCAATATTGATATAATTAAAAATTTTCTTAAGCTCTCTGAATTATTTTTGATTTTTTAAATAAAAGCATGCTTTTAATATACAAATTGAATGAACATCCTATAACATCCACATAAATCTGCTAATTTAACTGAGCAAATGAATTACATTAAATAAAATTTAAATTTAATTCAGTATTAATGTTAAAAATAGAAAGTCAAGTTAATTTTCATTTTATGATATCTGTTCTTAATATTATGCACCACATAGTGAACGATTACACAATACAGATTACATTAAACATCTCTCGTTCACTTTACTTGTATTATAAATAAATGCCCTTGCATGTTCCTATGTCCTTCAGTACAATCAATAATTTTGCTCAAATTCTTATGGATTTGGTATTAAATTCTCTATGGCGCTATCAAAGTAATAGAATCATTTGCTTTTGAAATGACTTGGAAAAAGTTAAAGGAAATCAAATAATTTAGAAAGATAAAACTATAATTTTACATTTGTAGTGAAAATAAGGAAATGCATATAAATTAAGTAATTAATAATAATAATTGAAAATAATTATAAATAAATTAATTAAAAATTGTTATTAAATAATCCCTCGATAATTGTAGTAAAATGATAAACATATTTTACTACAATTATGATTACAATTATTTTCATTCACATGATAACAAGGCATACAGAAGATGATATGGTAGCAATTTAACCATCTATAGCAAGAAGAAACTCATTTTTTATATTTGATCTTTGACTGATACCTCTCTTGAATTCACGTATCACCTCCATTTTTAGAATATAATACACAAAGTTCTTGCAATGTTTATTTCCCCCTTTTTGTCCATTCCGGAATTAATTTCTGTTCTAATTTAGAAAAAATGTCATTGCATGTTCTTTGTGAAACAACAATTTCAAGAATCCAGCATTAACTTAAAAAAAAAAAAAAAATAATAAATAAATAATAATAGTATGAAAAATATGCATTACAGTATTTAAAGCACTTAGCCGAGATGTGAATAAAATTTGTCCTATATATATATATATATATATCTATTTATATACTTTTTTTTTATATGTAATTGCCAAAATCATGATAGTACAATAAATGTTTACGTGATTATTAGTGGATTTCATCTTTATCATCAACTTGTAAATTGGCTTTTCTATATAAATAAATATGTATTACATTTGTCTTACTTTTTAATAATCTATTAGTTATCAACTGAATGATTAATTCTCTATTATTATACATAATAAAATAGATGCCAGCTTTGTTTGATCAAAAATGTAATTGAAAAAAAAATTATACATGACATTCACATATTTATGTGAATATTTATGCACAATTTATATATATATATATAATTAATCAAATCAAATACCTTTTTTTCATCTTGTATTGTATGTTAAAAATTAAGGAGAATATCCTTCATTAGTATATTATTCTGTATAAATAAATGTTGGTATACATAAATATATTGTTAAAAATTTAACGAAAAATGCATGATTATTTTACAATATCTATAAAATAGATTATAAAAATATGTAACATCATCTTTTTTAATATTGCTATAACTGAAAATGTTTTTAAGTTTTCTAAATTATTTTTAAATGTGAGCAAGTTTTCAATATACAATGAGCATAATCTCCAAAAAACTTGCTAATGTAACTGAAAAAGTGAATTATATTAAATAAAATTTCAAATAAATTCATAATTACTGTTAAAAATAAGTGTCAAAATTAATTTTCATTTTGTGATATGTATTCTTATTAATTTTATCCAACAAGCAGCGAATAATTACACAATAAAGTATATATATATATAAGATCTCTCATTTTCTTTGTTTATATTGTAAATAAACTACATCCTTCAGTACAATTTATGATTTAATTTAAATACTTGTGGATTTTGTTTAAATTATCTATGACTATGAAAGTAATAGAGGAAATCAGGGAAAAAGTTCAAGAAAATCAAACATCAAATTTATTTAGAAAAAATTTAAGCTGTCTCTTAACATTTGCAGTAAAATATGCATATGCTACAAATTAATGTAATTAATAATTGTGGTTAAACATTAGCACAGCTTTTGTAATAAAATATGCATATCTTTTTATTATTATTATTATTCATGTAATAGCAGGCCATCTAGAGGATATTATGGCAGGAGTTTAAACATTTATAGCAATAAGGTCAGTTTCCATTCCCCCTTATTTATTTCTAGTCTTCTCAAGAGTTATCCCTTATCAACTGATAGTTCTCTTGAATTTAAGTCTCCCTCTGTTTTTACAGAAAGTCCTATTAGTGCTTAGTTCTCCTTCATTGTCTATTCTCTAATGGAATTAATTTTTGTTCTCAATTTAGAAAAAGTAGTTAAACAGTATTCTGCTTGTTAAAAAAATTATATTTGAAGAATCCATCATTCATTTAATTAGATAGTATGGATAATATAAATAACAATATGGAAAGCACATAGTTGTTATGTGGATCAAAGTTGTCATATATATTTTTTTATCATATGTAAATGCCAAAATTCTGATGGTATAATATACACTCAAGAGCCAAAACATTATGACCACCTCTACATTTTGCAGTGAACTCGTCTGGATGATGTGGAAGGCACATGATCAGGTGGAAGTGGTATTTAACTGGCATTAAGTGGTGGTATTAATCCATGCCAAGGCGGGTTGAAGCTGTGTTGCGCGCCAAAGGTGGGATAATGTTTTGGCTCTTGAGTGTATGTTTCAATGAATTATTAGTGTCATAATTTATATATTGAATATTTTGCATAACTAAATATACACTACATTTTTTTCTTTTTCTAACTAAAAATACACTACTGTTACTTTAGATGAATTATTTATTGGATGATTAGTTCATTATTATTATAAATACCATCAAAATTATTGTAAGCTATGACTTGGATACACAAAATGAAGATTAGATTATAATAGTGTTGTTAGGTTATTATATTTAATTTATACTGTTATTTTATTTGGCCTTTCAGTATGAGATGTTGTGATATCAAAAATATCCCACATGTAGTTAATGAATGGGGAAACACTTAACAAACTGCCTCGTTTAACTTCGCAGGTGGAAAATGATTTCATTGAAACAGAGTTTCTGCATTTTGCATAAAATTCTTGTTATTTATGAAACCAAAATCCATTTTTTGGCCATGTCTTTTATACCCACTTGCAAAAATTTATAAGATCACCCATCTCTAATATGAATAATATGTGTAAATATGTCTAATTTAAATAATATGAAATAGTTTTTGTCATTTTTAGCTTCGATAATCTTGTGATAAAAGGAGTACATAAATCTTTAACAGGACTAAAGTCACAATGTTATTGATGGAATCTGTCAAGAACTAAAAAGAATTATTTAATTAAAAAAACATTAATTTATAGGTAATGAAATCATTATTTATTAGTATAACATAAGTTTACATGAAGTTGAAATTTTCATTATATAGGACATCTATTGGACAAAGAGAATAACTATCTTGAAAATTACACATATTTTTTTTTTTTGAAATCTGTAAGAGGTTTTAATTACCTATCCTTTTTTTTTTATTATTATCTTTGATTTCAGCTTGAATAAATTTTGTTGAAAAGTATAGCCTTCCATGTTGATTCCTTGAATTCCATAAGGATAATCTTATATATAAAATAAATAATAAAATCAACGTGGTTCAGTTATTTTGATCAAATGTAAAATAGTAATATTTCAATATTTGCGAGCTTTTAAAACAATGATTAACTAAGCTTAACACTAGCAAATTAACTGACATAGTTTAGCCATAATAAATTTTCAAATATATTAAAATAATATAACAGAAATTTAAAATAAAACAAAATTCTCATATTTTTATTGTTTTATAATAGACATTTTTTATAATCATAATTTTTTAATGTAATTATTATAAAAAATTAAAATTTTTATCTGTTGTAATGAAATGATTTTTATATTTTGTTTTCTATAAAATTTCAATAAATGTGTTAAATAATGTTATAAAAAACTTGCCTGTAATATTTTGTTTTACATTCATTTTTTTTATTTTTAATGCATGAGAAGTTTGAATGCTTAATAATTGAATATGAATTATATATAGAGAGCATTTTTATAAATTGTGTTCATCAATGGTAGATGCCATAGCCAGAACTGAAGACATTAATTGCTACGGAGTGATTTAGAGCATTTTCACTCTTAAAAAATAAAACGCAAATAAAAATTTCTTATTTTATTTTCTTGATTACCACAGATAAAAAGGAAGAATAAATTAAATAGGCAACAACTGAGAACTAGGATGACTATCAAAACACCTGGATTACTACGGATTTAAGGAACAAAACGAAAAATAGATAAAAGATTTCGTTTTCCTTTCTATTCTAAAGTTCTGATGCCAAAGTAAAAATATACGTATCAGAAAGTGCATTCTCAAGTGCAAAACTTTAAGTATAAAGTATATTCTCAAGTGTTAAAGTTGAAGTACACGTATAAAAAAAAATATCGTATAAAAAAAAAAAAGGTCCCAAAAAAGAAAGTCGTAAATAAAAAGGACAAAAATTAATCAACTTAAATCTTTAAAACCATTCCACCAGATGTCAATGCAGTTAATATAAATATAACAAATAATATAATTTTTTTTTTTTAAAAGTCAATTCCTACTTTGGTCAACAAAGAAAAATTTTATTTTAGTTACATTTTATTAAATAAAAAAAGACTTCATGCTTCGACGATATTCCATCCGAAGGCATGAAGATTCTACGCCGACGCTCTACCAACTTTGCCATTGCAAGCCAATTTTCTTTTTCACTAAATTGCAGAAAGTCCTTTTCTAAATAATTTTCATTATTTTTTTTAAGTTAGAAAAATTCTCTCTTCTCTATCTCACATACACACTTTCCATCTCTCTCTTTCATTTATTCACATGTTTCATTTTCCATTTTGCTCCCTCTTCGACTCAGACTAGAACCCAGAATGAAAAAAGAATCTTGGAAAAGACATTTTTTTTCCAGCGATCTACACGCTTCACCACTGACGGTATTTATTGCTATATATATATCCTGCTAAATATCTTATACAAGAGAAATTTTTTTTTCCCATATAAAACTAAAATTAATTAATTGATTATAATTAATGAATTAATATTTGAAAAAAAATGTAGTAACATCAAGTATTTTATTAACGATTGAATATTTGAACAAGATATATAAATATATATAGGGTGCCAGAACCGACATTCTGTAAGTTCTCAGAAAATCTTCCAAAAATTCTTTACAAGTTCCGACATAGAAATGTGCCGTTAATCTGTGTATACTCGCAGGACGGCAAAATAATTTAAACATTAATAAAGCACAATTAAAAAAAAATGCGAAATGAATACCAAAACAAACTAATTCATTTAAGTTTTAATGAACGCTTAAACACAATGCTTACACTAAATTTAGAATATTTACAAAATTTTAATTTGGAACACAAACAGAACCGATTACAAATATTTACAGAGAAATAATCATATTGAACGCAATAAAATTTTCACTTACTAAAACTGTGACGCAGCTAATTTTTCTCCCATAATTTAAAAAGAAATATCCCTATCTGTGAGTAGGCACGTATAGCAAGTGATCTCATTATAACTTTCTAATATAGATTTGTAAATTTGTCATCTTTAAATTGCAGCAAAAAATTCGTAATCAGGACATCACCCAGTTTCGGTTTCACTTCTCCCACAAGCCGAAAGTTTCGGCTTCAGGCCTCACAGTGGTTCGGGAGATGGCGTCATCTGCAACTCCTGAATTCATCAAAAGAATTAATACACCTTGCCTAAACATATTCTAAACATCCCTGATCAGCCCAGGTTTAATGATGTTGCCCTTTTCAAACTCCTGACGGGCCATGATTGCATGGCCAATCATCTTTTTAGAATGAAAATATTTGCAAGCCCAAAATGCAGTCTTGGAGAGGACATGGATTCATCCCACCTTCCTGTCTGCCCTGCACTTGTTTCCCTCTACTGTGTAGGGTCGTTACCGGGAGGCTAGGTCCCTTATGGGCTAAACATGTCACTGTGTGATTTCTTTCGACACTCGTTGTTGTTTTTGTGTTCTTTTCTTTTTATTTTATTACTTATTGTAGTCTGCCATTGGAAATAAATTAAAAAAAAAAAAAAAAAAAAAAAAAAAAAAAAAAAAATTGCCTAAACACTTTAGGAGAATTACAAGTTATCAACAGTTCCATATTGGTAATGAAAAGATTACCCATTTATTCAATTAAAATTACTGAATAAATGCCGTGCATTAAATTGCAAGTGTAGGAAGCTGCAAAAATAATAAATAATGGCATGCATTTTATAAATGCGATAAATAGAACAAGTAAATAATAGATTAATTATAATCCAGGGAAATGAAGAAAAATTTTCTTTTTAGTAATAAAGGAGGGTAAAACTGTTATGACTATTATTAATTTTGAATGAAGAAAGTAACATCGAAAGAAAATCAAATCATAGGGAAAACGGAATTAATAGAGGAGGCCAATTCGAAATAAAATTTAAATGATTTTAATTGGCTTAATGATAATCATTAATTAGAATTTTTAAATAGCGCAGCTAATGTAGAAAGAAATCTTTTAACTTCAGAACAAATACCATTTAATGAAAACTTAACTGAACAGCAAAACAAGATATTGATAATTTATTAAATGAATATAGAGCTTGCTTTACTACTGTGTCCAAAAAGTAAGACCGATTTTCAATTTAAAATTCCCGGGGCTTATGGAATTTCGAATTTTTTTTTTTCTTTTTTAGGTTGCTGGCACTGTCCTTGACATCTGTGTGAGATTTCACGTCAAAATTAGTGTTTCAGTTACGCTTGTCTTTGTGAGACCCTAAAACTGATTCCGGCGATTTTTGAAAGGTTTGAATTAATTGAGAAAAGAACTTGCATTCAATTTTGTTTACGGTAACGTATAGAATGTTGCAAAAGGCATTCGGTGAGCATTCTTATATCGGAAAGAAATGTTTACAAGTGGTATACACAGTTCAAAGAAGGCAGAGAAAACGTTGAAGACAAAGAGCCCTCTGGTAGACCACCAACCTCAACCGACGAAGATGACGTCCAAAAAAATTAAAGATTTCGCGCTTGCAAACCGTCGATTTACAATTAGAGACCATGCTGATGATGTTGGAATTTCAAAAGGATTGATTAATTCCATTTCGGGTCTCAAACGCGTCAAATCTCGATGGGTACCGAAAACACTGAATGCGCCAGCTCACACTGCATTGATTCTTCGTGACCTTTCGCCAAAAATGAAACCTATATCGTCCCATAACCACCGTATTCACACCGTGTGACTTTTCTAATTGCGTGTTCCCTAAAATCAAAAGACCACCGGGGACACCGTTTTGCGTCGTTTGAAGAGATTCAACTTGAATCGCCGCACGCCTTGAAGGCCAACCCAATTAAACTTGCAGGCCACCTTTTTTCTCCCCTTCTGAACACTGGGAGGGAACAAGAAAAGGGTTTGACCACACAGAAAACATTCCCGTTCTAAATAACGAACGACACGTGAAAAAGTAATCTAAAATTCACGAAATCAAACTAATTAGTAAAGCTTTTGTGACTTACGTTCATTAAATAGCAATACTCTTTTTTATCTTTATATCTCCTTATCGAACATTAAGTTACCATTAAATATTTAAACTATATTTATATAAAAAATTTCTTGAAACCATGGAACGCTGAATTAGAATTTACAAAAGTTATTCATTATTATAAAGGTCATAGAGATGTTCTATAGACCAGTAACAAAAGTTAGAATTTTTTTCTGTTCTCTTCGGAGAAAATAATTTCTCCTGAAGACGTAATTCGAGTTAATTCCTCTCTATGCCTTAGATTAGGGGTGGCCAATCCAAATGTTCTTGTGGACGATTTTGGAAATGCAACATAATTTCGTAGGCCGCCTATAAAATTATGTCTTCCCCCTATTAGATTTAGATCCACTATAGACATTTTTTTGGAGGGAAAAATTGAAACAGAATGAGTTATTATTTTTGTGTTTACTTGTGTGTCATACATGTGAACATGGATATAATAACGGATGTCTGGGAGGAGGAATTGTGCACCCTACGCTTAGGGAATTTTTAGGCAGGAATGGTGTGCACCGTTCCTCCTTGGCCAGCACTATTCCTCCCAGCCCATTCCTAAGAAGTGGTTACTGCGAAGTTTTAGGAGGATCTCGCTCTGCACATTATTCCTGCTACCCTGTTTTGAGGGAGAAAATATCTCGAAAAGATGAATACTCACAGAATATCTTAGATGTAGATTTCAAAGAAAGTTTCTGTTAGTAAAATAAGGCAGATTTTATGTTATAAATATATTGAAATTTTATATTCCTACAAAATTTATGTCACCAAAATGAATTTATATATGTTGAATGATACGAGATATTGGAGTTAAAAAAATAGATAATTAAAAATGCATTGGCTTAAAATTATAAATTAATTCCTAAGAAACATCTATGATTCTTTTTACTTTAATTATAATTTTTGTGTGTTTATAGCTAATATTTAAAAAGAATTGCAAGCTTTTAAAATTCCATATTTTTACATAGGGGTGCAGTTTAGAGAACAATATATTTATACATCATTTACAATCTTTTTTAAATCAACACTTTTCCATCCTATTTTTATTTATATTTCCTTCATATATATTAAAATGATTATTATCAAATTATGATCTTTAATAGAGTATAAATTTATTAACTATCTTTAACTAACTGTATGTGTAATGATTTAAAAAAATATTGCATTACCTCACATGCTGTTGAAATTTTTATACTGGGATTCAATTTCTTGTACTCATTCATTTTATATTCTATACAAATTGTCATGTAACAATATTCAAGAAATTTTATAAAGAAATGTATGAAATATAATTTATTTAAAAGTTTATTCAGAAATAGATGCTAGTACACAAAATTTCAATATCAGTGATTTTTTTTCAATGACTGTTTATTATATTTACAAATACTGAGAACTGTATTTTTTGTTATTATAACGAATATATTTCCATGTCAAAATTTTTATTTTTCAATACTAAAAAATTGCTGAGGAAGAAAGAAAACACATTGGTTAATGAGTCAAATGAAAAGAAATATTTACTGTTGAACAATTTCATGCACAGGGCTGGATTTTCCTATAGGCTAACTAGGCTTCAGCCTAGGGTCTCAAGATCAAGAGGTACCTTACATTCAAATTGTTTGCAAAATTAGAATTACACTATTCTAAAAACAGTAAACACTGAATCGAAAATAAGAAGAAATTCTTTTAATTTACTATTTCTTTTCAAATGTATATTTAGATCGAATCAATTCTTAAATAAAATAACTATTAACATAAAATTTAATATGATATGCAATTTGATATTTTCTTTTTTGTGATCTGTTTTTGTTTGAATAAAGCTCCATTTTTGGTTTAGTTTAAAACTTAAAATTCATACTTAAACTTTAAATACAAATTATTATGAAATAAATTTATCTGAATTGAATTTGCTTTAATCTTCAATGTATTGAATATATTTAATTTAATTTGATAGAAAATATGATAATTTTTATTGCATATTTTATTTTTGTAGTCAAAGATTTTATTATTTGAATTTTGTTTCTTTGTAAAAATGTTTGATTAGTTATTGTTACAAGTACTATATATGGGGCTGAGAATAAATGTTCAAAAGTGTTCTCGACTTTGTTTTTTTTATTATTCGTGCCAAATTTTTATAAAGATTAGTACCAATCACAACATGCTTCATTTAACATATTGATATATATCACAGTAATGATAATGAAATACATCATTAATATATATCTCTTATGTAATTTACAAACTTAAAAATGGGAGGTGAAAGGGCCTAATTTTTCATTTAAATCCAGCCCTGTTCATACATAATAAAAAAAGTGTACTTAATATTTTAGTTTTTTTTACACTATTGAAGATTAAGAAAAGAAAAATTTATTTATTTTGATTAGAAAATTAAATTTTCCTTACTGGCCATAAATAAATATTCATGTTTAGATTTTTTTATTGCAAATTTGATAATTTCAAAAGAAATTTCAAGAAAAATTATAATTTCTAAAAAGACAAGGTCATGAACATATAGCTTTTAAATGTTTTCATTTCAAAAAGTAAAATAAAAATATAGCAAAATTTTATTAAAAATATCACTAACAACAGAGTAATGATAGCAAATTATTGCTATTTACAACAATAAATACATAATTTTTCTAGGAAACTATTACTACAAATATAGACATCTTCAGATGACTGTGCTGGGAAAAACTTTTAACAGGCAGCTGGATTATTGATGCGAGATATGGATACAAATAAACTATATCTTTGATTTGCCTGTAAGGAAACAAAATAATAAAAATTAAAGGATATTCATTAATGTTATGTCATAAACACATGCTTCGAGAATGGGTTCCTCATACCACTTTTGAAATACGAAGCCACAGCTTGTGATTCACTTGGAATAATTTTGGGTGTCCTAGATAAATTTTCTCATCTAATAAATAAAATTTTTGTTAGGTTAGGACAATTTAAATTGATTTAGAAAGTGAGATAATGTTGAAATAAAAAATTGAGTAATTCAGAAAAATTGAGGCTGCAAATCAGAAAAACCTCGAAGATATTATATATTAGTTCAACAAAAACAATTTTCTCGTATTATAATGTTTTACTTTTTACAGTAGTAAGTTTAAAAAGTAATAAATAACACAGAGAAATTTTAAAATCAAAAAAAAAATTAAATTATGAAGTTCTAGTAGGACTGGAAACTACTACCAAGAAATAATTGTAATACATGAAAATTTTGGATTTTTATAAAGCATACAACAAATAAATTTTTAAAAGATATCATCATTTGTAATCTTGTATTGGCAACATTTTCATATACATACAACTGTGTTAATAAACAATAAGTTTTTATAACTACAGTATTTTGAATTTCAATATTTACAGATGGAAATTTTAAAAATAATGATTATGGTTATGAAAATGGATTATTAAGGAAACCCTGTTTATTCATTTAAAGAAGGAAACTAAGAGTTTTATGGATATGAAGACTAGTAACAGATTTTTTATTTTATTGTAGGAGTTTTTAATTAAAATTATTTACATTATAATTAAAAACAGAAAATTAAAAATACAGTATAATGCACTCCTACAGTACACCTTGTTAATACTTAAAATACTTTACATGTATAAATTACATTTTTAAAATTATTTTTAATATAAATTTAATAACTAAGTTTAATATTAGTAAAAAGGATGAAAACACTGTAGTTAATAAATTAGCATATGCATAACTGCAGAAACAGCAACATAGCCTACAAACACAAAATTCTTACCAATGTAGCGACACCTATTGATGGAAAATGGAATACAAATTGAACGACTTCTACTTTCACTGTTAAAAAGGAATTTTCCCGCTAGAATAAAAACAGAACGTAGTTGGCGTTAGAAATTAAATTAAAGATGTTGTAACCATGGACCGATGAAACTGGACAAAGTTTTGAAAATGAAAACAAGATGTTGCTCAAATAGCGTTAATGGCATATCCCAAATCGGATTACCCTCTGGCACTTCTCACAGATGCATCTGATTGGCCTATTGGATCAGTTATTCAATAAAAAGGAACCAAATGGATGAAAGCCAATTGCATTTTTTTCTAAAAACTTAATGATGGTCAGAAAAATTACAGCGTTTATGACCGTGAACTTTTGGGTATATATTTATCCATTAAATATTTCAAGCATTTACTTGAAGGTCGAGATTTCGACATTTATACTGATCATAAGCCGTTAATATTTGCTTTTAAGCAAAACAATAATAAATCCTCCCCCAGACAACTAAGACACCTACAATATATCTCACAATTCTCTACTAACCTATACCATATCAGTGGTCGAAACAATGTGGTAGCAGACAGACTGTCTAGAATTGAGGACATCGATTCACCTATTGTTGATTATGACTTGATAGCTGATGCACAAATTAATGATGATGAACTGCAAAAATTGAAATTACATTCCAAATCATTCTGTTTTGATTCTAGCGGAAAAATTCCTTTTTTAACAGTGAATGTAGAAGTCGTTCAATTTGTATTCCATTTTCCATCAATAGGTGTCGCTACAAAGGTTTTCTATCATTTCAAAAGAGCATGTTTACATATAAATAAATAAAAAAAAAAATGGGAATGGATTTGAGTTTTAATTTAGTTGTGTAATGGTAATAATCGAAATTCAAGTATGGTTACAGTTTTAATGCAAGATTTTTCTTAAGCTAGATTTTTTTTTTACAAGATTATAATCTTTTATGAAGAACTTCCCAGGTATTGAATATACTTATTTATTTTAAAAAAAAAAAAAAGCATTCACAAACAATTCCGTTTCTCGCTTAGAACATTTCTTTATAACAAATTAAATTAAATGGTAATTGCACTGCACTTTTTTAATTTTTTTTTTTTATTTGTGTTACATTTTGTATCTTTTTTTAAATTCCTCGGTTTTCAAATATGTAATATATGTAGAAAAAAAATGTAATTGAAATTGAAAATTTTTGATTTATTTTACGTTTATGTTTTGATTACGTTAAACGTCGATTTTTTTTGATTTACATCGATTTATGATTATCCGTCCTAATTTGGGCGGTTATGTTTACGTTTTTTCTTATAAAAATTCTGCTTGAAAAATTTATCATAAAATAAAATTATATAATAACTTTAAAGTGAAAATTCTCATGCATTATAAAGAGGACTAAGAAATTGTATTAAAAAGTCATTTTTTTTAAATTAGATATTTTACATTTATTAGTCACTTATATGAATTGTTGATGTACTTAAAGACTTCAAGCTTTTTTTTTTTTTTTTTACGACAAAATCACGAAAAATCAATTGTAGTTTGATTTTAATATTTTTAAAAATAAGATATTTGTATTGATTATATAATTTATTATTGTAAATTTTAAGGGCTGTTGCAACTATCATTATTTGAAATATGTTCAAAATTAATGACATGTAAATAACAAATTCAATACTAGCATTTTGATAACAATGTATAAAGATTTATATAATAAATTTATCATTTATTTATTTGAGAAGAGAATTTTTGTTTTAAGATATTTATTAAATTACAGTTGAATTACTTTTGTCAAAGTTGTGATTAGATCTGTTTAAAAAATTTTATTAACAATATATGGTTTATTGAATTTAAATCATGCAAAAAAAAATATTAAAGCATTTAATTGAGGAAAAAAAACAACAACAATATTTTTTAATTATTTTTGAACTGTATGTTTTAGATCTTGAAAAGCAAATGACAATTCTTATTAAATGCAAAAACTCTGTATTTTTATTATAAAATTGTAGTTTGCAATAAATGTTAATCTGAGTCTTACTAAATTATTTCTTCTATTATTGGCATCCTACTGATGTTTTTTTCTCACTTTTTAGTAAAGATTTGGCTTACAATAATTTACATATTCATAAAAGTTATTAAAATTTTAAACAACATTCATCTGCGTTTCTGGCTTGTCATGTCTTACATTCTTATCATTTCAAATATATTATTAAATCACACAATCATTGAATATGAAATAAACTGTTATGGCAAATTACTGGTGTTATTTTAAAAATAAAATGAACAGTTTGTAATTTGGAAATGCAAGTAGCATAAGCTATAATTATTTAAAAGTAATATATTTTATTATGGAGGACATGACTAAATAAAATTACTTTAAATTTTAAAAAAATTATTTTTAAGACCATATTACATTTTTTGCTTTATTTTTATTTATTATATATATATATATATATATATTATTTTTAACATCAACTTTAGTCATTTAAGTATTGTTGGTTTTATAATTACAGTTAGCAATTCAGTGAAGTAGTTTTGAGTGCAAGCTCAAAGAAATTATTTCACAGAGACGATGCATTTTTTTGAACTTTTATAAATGAAATATATATATATATATATAATGAATGAAGTAATGATACCATACTTAGTTATTCAAAATATAATTTAATAAATTAAAACAAAATAGTGCAAGTAAAATATAAAATATCCTAATCAATCAAAAATTGCAATATTCATCTTGGACAGTTAAGGGAAAAAAATATTGTCTAAATTTATGTACAATAGATTTTAATCAGTTCAAATATTTACTTTTGTATTATTAAAATTTAAGAAAAAAAAATCCTTTTAAATTTAATGAAAAATGTATGATTATTTTATGATATAAATAAAAATATGAGATTCTCCAATTTATATTCTCCAATGCATATTCTTGAATGGTTCTGTTACGCGAACGCTTATATGGAAGATTCGAGTACTTTTAAGTGTTTTCGAATCTGTTCAGAGGACGCGTAGTATAAATACGGGAGACAAGCCAAAGGTGGACCGTTCCAATTCTTAGCCACCAATGCGTTATTTTGATCTGAAGTATCGTGCCTTTTGGGTGGATTTGTACAAATATGGAAAAGAATCGAAAGATAGATAGTGAGTGCAGAAAATTTAAAGATCAACAGGGATATCAATATTTCGTGTCTCAGTCAAGTAATAAACCATTTCGTAGAATTTATAAAAAGAATACTGGAAGAAGTAATCCTCAAAGAATGCAGATAAAATGTAATTATCAGAATAAACATTCTCAGAATGACTCCACATTTACAGGTAGTTTACAGTTAGAAGAATATGAATCTTTGAAACGGAATATGAATTTTTTTTCCCTTATTATTATTTACCGTTCGTTTCTGTAAGAAAACATAATATGTTTCAGAAATTTGCTTTTTGATGAAATATTGAAAGTGCAAACATAAATTACCAAAGGAAAATTAATGTGCATATCAAGTGATGACTTTGAAATATCCAACAAAAATTTTTTTACATGCATTTGCAAATTTATATATATATATATTAATATTATCATTTTTAATTAAAAATGCTATAATGCCATGTTTTTCTCATATTTCAAAAATTTTATGTAACTCAAAAATGTAATTACACTTAGTCACAAAAGTAAGTATGCAGAGTGTATGTCATTATGTCCTATGAAAAAAACAGACCTACAATATTAGAGTTTACAAATTAACGACTTATTTCGATTACAGCAAAATCGAGCTTGATATCAAAATGAAAAGTAATTAAAAAATACAAATATTTAATTAGCAAGATGAGCTAAACTTAAAATCAGATGTAATTTACATCATAAAAGTAAGTATGCAAACAAAAACAAAGACATTAATATTGCGAATTTTACAATTTTTCAAAAAATTAGTAATTTGTTGGATAGCTTTTGGCCTTTATAACAGCTCTCAATCTAGATGGCACTGATTTTACTAAATTTTGAGTGACAGAAGATGGTATTTTCTGCCACTCCTCCAAAAGGACTTTTTTTAGATCATTCTTAGTTTGGATCTTTTGCTTTCTAATTTGGCGATCGAGATAATCCCACAAGTGTTCAATGGGATTAAGATCAGGTGACTTCGGTGGGGATTTTAGCTGTTTTCGCACGTGATATAGCAGCCATTCCCGAGCAGTATGTTTGGGATCATTATCTTGTTGGAAAGTGAAGGATCCATCGAGTCCCAATTTAGAAGCACTTTGGCTTAGATTATTCTTTAAAATATTCAAATAGCTATATTGATTCATTATTCCGTCGATTATAACTAAATTTCCTGCTCCAGTTGCTGTCATGCAACCCCAAACCATAATCGAACCACCACCGTGTTTTACAGTTCCTCTCATGTTCTTTGGTTCTAGAGCTGCATTTGCTCTCCTCCAAATTTTTTTTTGGTGTCCATCTGACCCGTGGATGTTGAATTTACTTTCATCCGAAAAAATCACGGAATTCAAAAATTTGTGTCCTGCTTTACATTTTCTTTTGCAAAATCTATTCTCTTTTTGCGATTCACTTTTTCTAACAAATGGTTTCTTCGCATATTTCGACCATGGTATCCTGCCTTCCGTAACACACGGCGAATTGTTTCAGGATTTCACATTTCCAACAATAATTCGCCTTTCTCCATCCGTCAAAATGGGCGGTCGTCCTGTTCTTGGCTTGTTTAGAGTATTTCTCTCAGCCTGGAACTTTTCTATGATTTTTGCACTGCTGCAGGACTTTTGCCTATGATTTTAGCGATTTTCTTTGGGATTTGCTTTCCTTATAGAGCTTTATTATTGCATCCTATAGATATTTTGATAATTCTTTTCCACGTGGAGCCATTGGTGAATTGTTGATGTACTTAAAGCTCAAACTTCAAGCTTTGTAATAGAACTTCTAAACTTATCACTGAAATACGAAAATCACTGAGAAGTTTCATTCAGCCTATTTAAAAGTCAAAAATTCAGAGTGCATATATACTTTTGTGATTTAAATTTCTCTGGTAGTTAACAAAATTACTCTTAAAGTTTTTTAAAATATAATGATTTGGTTTATTTTTCATTATTTTATGATTTGAATAAGAAGCTATAAACAACACTCTTCAAAATAATATTTTTCTTATATTTATTTGAGAACTAGAGCTTTTCACTTAAGCTATGAGTTGCATACTTACTTTTGTCACTAAGTGTATATCAGTTTCTTAATCTTAAGACTTCAAATAATTCTAAATCATCAACCAAAAAAAGTTTAGAAGCATAAATTTCTTTTACCTCAAATTTAGAAGGAGTGTTACGATTATTATTATTATTATTATTAAAATTTAGCACTGTTATAATTTTGAATATCTTTGAAATGTGATTAAATGTCTGCTATTAAATGTAATGACCATTGACAGACTAGTTAGAGAATAGTCGACCAATTGTCCGAAATTACAATATTTCTCTAAATTCTTTGATTCCTATCAGGGATAAAATGGGAGCATTCAGGATGTTAATTCATTTCTCACCCCCACCCCCACCCTTTTTTTTTTTTTCAAGTGAAGTTTTAAAATTCATATAAAAATATTTGAAAAGTAGAAAAAGGGAAGTAGATATTAAAAACTTTTTCATGCAAGTATCATAGAAAAATAATTTCCATGTTTTGTCAAAATATGAGTTATAAAATATACATATACAATCTTTTTTATAAATACTGAAACAAAAAAAAAAAAAAAAAAAAAAAAAAAAAAAAAAAAATGAGATTTAAATTTAATTAAAGAGATAGAGAAGATGCATTTTGTTTCTAAATAAATAAAATAAGGCATAGTTCTTAACTTTTTGAGATAAAATTTATGCATAAATGAAATGTTAAATTAACATACATACCTTGTCTTCATGATGGCTGGAACTTATTATTAATATTAATAGTATAACTTTTTGTGATATTCCAGCCTTGAAGATTTGCAAGATTTGAAGATAAATTTAGCAAATACAGCAATTTCCTTTTTGCTGCTTTAACACACCTTTGAGAAGAGGAACCTATCTCCATGGTAAAAAAATGATAAAATTATTGCTATGTGTTTATTTTGTCGTTTCATGTATTAAATATTTAATTAGTTGGTAATTTGTAATTTTTTTGTAACAGAATACTTCTTACTTTTTAGAAATGGAATACCACCTTGTTTATAAAGTAATAATTTGAAAGTTATACATGATACATATATGAGTGATATTGCATTCAATAAAACATTAAAGTATTTTATAACATAAGTTAATCTCAGTTTAAGATCATTGGTAGATGTGATCACAGATAATGTTGAGATGTATTTGTTGTCTTTTGTTTTTACATTCTAAATAAACTAAATATATAATTTTCTAGGCTATTAAATCTTAATGATTTTAAATAAATCAAGTAAAGTATCGAAAAATATGCAGAATGTATGCCAAATATTTCCACTGCTCTGTCTGATAAAAAAAAAAAAATAGGATATCTGTTGATATAATAATTTTATTATCAAGTAATTCCCTTAGAAATCTGTTAAGAATTACAATCCACAATATCAACAATGATGGCATCAAATGTGTTGGATGTATAGAGTGATGAGCATGCAAGAATTTGGGGTAGTACTAATTGAGATAGATTTTTTAAAATTTTATCACTAAATTATTTTTGCTGTTATTCACAATGTCTCCATACTTATGTATTCTACATCTTTAAATTTAGTAGTTGTTTCTTTATACAAACCAGTATTTTACTCTTCATAGAGATGTTTTATTGCGTAGTTTTCAGTTATACATTGAACATATTAATATAAGGTTTATTTTTTATGACAAAGACAATTAAAATTCATTTTCCTAAATTTGATTTTATTATTTAATTATAAAATGTGCTAAGAAAATAAGTAAAAATCAATTTATATCATAATCTTAAAAAAATTTAAATAATTGGAGAAAATTAGGTAGTTATATTTCTTTCTATGTAATTTATTATTAAATTTTCAGAAATTAAATAATATGCTATATCAGTAAGCTGTATATATATATATATATATATATATATATATATATTAATAATAATTTTATATATGATACGTATTTAAGAATTAGAGACCACTTTTACATGGAATAATTACTTTAATTCATTAAAATTTTTGAATTAGAAAAAATACATGTATATATTCAGCACTTGCAAGAAACATTTTACTGTAGATTTCATTATTCTTTTATATAGTTAGGGAAGTTAACTATTTACCTTTTAAATTGATTTAATAGACTGACTATAATTTCTACAAAAATTTTTTTTTCTCATTATATGAATTTTGTGTCATTACAAACAAAATATCTTCAATTCTACTAAAATGTGTATTATTGGATAATATGAAGTGATGTTGGTATAACAGTTTATAATTCAATAATTATAATAACATAAATTTAATGAAAATTTTATATTTTAATAATATAAAATTTGAATTTAGAGTTGACTTCAACTTATTTTTTATTCCTGCATGAATATGATTTGAAATTCATTTTGGGTTCTATACCTTTGATTTGGTTTCAAAATCGTTGACAATGTTCATTTCAAGTTTAAAAATTCATTTAAAATTGTTTGATAATTTACTTGGCATGATAGTGTCATGTGTGTTTTAATGTGACATTTCTTTATAAACTCTAATAAATTTATAGGATTAATGTACTTTTTAAAACAATATATTTACCAATTTTGTGAATTTTGTCCACTAATTTTTTTATAAATTGTTTTAAATACTGATTTTTTTTAATTAATATATTTTTGTTTTCTTTTGTAGTTGAAAAAACCTAGTCAGTACTATGCTCTTCAATACTCATTCATATCATGTGTTTAGAAATAGAGACTTATAAATGAGCTTTGTCAGAAGATTTCCTGTAAAGCTATGCTTCAATGAGAAATATTATAATTAAACATAGAAGAAGAGGACTTTCATGTTAGTTTATTTGTGATCATTGTTTTTTTAAGTATTTTTATTGAGATATTAATTCTCATTAAAGTGCTTTTGTAAGTTGTGAGAAAAGTAACTGATGCAAAAATTAAAGTAATTTTAAATAACTTTTCTCTAAAATGAAAATATGAGAAATTTTCAATTAAGTTATCACTTCACATATTTTTTTTTCTGCTGTGATATTCTCATAATATTCTAAAACTTGCTAAGTTGAGTTTGATTTATTAAATTGCGATAGGCTTGCTTTAAAAGGATTTTGCATGAAATAAGAGATTGCCTCATCATAAAACTATTTTTTTTCATACAATCATATGTGTTATATTGCATCTCATTAATAACTTGCTTTCAAATATATATGTATTTTTTTTAAATACTGATGGTCATTAAGATCAATTTTTTTTATTTGTAATTTGTTTATTAAAATTGATATCTTATTTACACATGTCACATTTTGCAATCTCAGTTTTGACTGTTATAAATTCTACCAATTTAATTAGATAAAGTCATTAATTGTGTTGTATTTTTCCTTTGTCTCCTTATTTTGCTTCCTTTGTCAACATCTCCAATATAACGGACTAGTGAGAAAAATTTTTACTGGAAAATAAATTGTGTGCTTTATTAAGTTTATTAATTGTTCTATTCACCAAATGAATCATCTGACATTTTTTTTTTTACAATTCCTTGAAAAAGTGTGTGTTATCTAAAGCAATAGACATGTATTAAATATACAATCTTTTGTAATAACTTATCTCACACTATTGTACTAATTATTTGGAAAACATAAAAATGATAGGAAAATATTGCAATAAAGAAATGAATTTTTACTATATTTAAATATGTTTGCTTAATAATTTTAATTTACAACTTTTAAAACATTTTTTTAAAAATGATTCTCCATATTATATTGCATTTCCGAATGTTAGTACAGTATATTCGCAAAATTAAAAACTTTGAAAAGATTTATTTATAAAACCTAAATCCTTTATTATTATTATTAAAATCCTGTTTACATCTATCATTTATTTTTACCCAAACTCTTATGTCCCTTAAGACTTCTATACATTTTGAAAAATTTAATTTTAAGCTATTCATTTACCTATGAAAATTATTGAAAGCTACCAATTCTTTCTAAAACCTGTGGGTGTCTATTATTATGTGATGTTTTTAGAAAATACACATTTTTATTTATTTATTACATTGTGTGAATACTTCATTATATTTTCTTGCATAAAGAACCATTAGATATTGCTGTAAAAAAAATCTATAGCCATGAAATATTATGAATATTTTAAAGTGCATTTTCATTTGTTATTGTATATAATTTATGTATTATATGTGTATACAATTTTGCTCTAATAAATAAGCATATTACAATTTCTGAATATTTTCTAAGAATTTTTTGTGTAAATGTTATTGTTTTATTGAAAATAATAGTTGACTCTATATTTATTACCTTGTTTTATAGATTTCATTATGGCGATTCAGTGATTTAAATATGGGTTGAATTATTCAAAATTGCCGAGATTTTTTTCTGAATAAAATATTTGTCAGTAGACTTTTAGAACTGTATTGTTATTAAGAACATTATTGGTATAAACTGCCAAGAATATTATTTTAGTTATAATGAATAAAATTACCAATTATTTAGCAATATATATATATATATATATGCACCAGTCCAAAAGCATTACAAGTTTTAGTCAAAAGGCAAGTAGATTTTGTTGATAAATAAAGATATGAATCTGTTTATTTCATTTTATTAATGTTTTTAAAGAATTAAAAGACAGGCTCATCACTGTAACCCCACTGAGTCATATAACTTCTATGCTCAAAGTAGTTTTTTTTTTTCTTTTTATCCTTAACTGGTTTAACCTATATTTTGATTTTTAATTTATAAATAGATAATCTTTTTATTTACGTAATATTTTGTCACATACTAGTTTTTCCTGTACCTTATACTTAAAAAATAACTTTAAATTAAAGGGCTTTAACATTTTTTAAATTTAAATATTTAGTCACAGTCCATTGACCAAAGCTATATGCTAAAACATATCTAGATATGAGTTGGAGATCGCTACACAACCAAGGTACTCTATGAACTGTACCACTCGAACTGAATTTTAGCTACTTTTAAAGTAAATCTACATTAAGAAATTATGTAGACTATGATTACAGTAAAATTAAATGTACATAAAAATTTGTTTTTTTTTTAATTAAATTTTATTTGAATAACTCAGATGGGATATATTATAGTTTAAGTTTTATTCATAAAAATGTGCTTTTTTCATTATGATGCATTTACATTTATCCTTTGAATTCAAATACTGTAATTATTATTGTATACAAAAATATACCACACTGCGCCCAATATACCATAAAATTGCCATACTTTATATAAAAATAGATATATTTTTAATATAAAAAAATAAACTATTAATACAGTTTAATCATCAATTAACTGTCTATAAAATGAGAAATACGTGTAATTTTGATAGGTAAGGATTTTCTGTTCCTATATATTTTATAAAACTACATAATATATTTATATCCCCACGTTTATGTGAAACTAACCAATCTCTACATACAATTGTGATATTGAATTTAATATGTAAGAACTTTAATAACATTTTTTGGAATCTTGGGCTGTTAATAAATAATTAGTGTACTTTGAAAGATGGTGGGCATGACACCCTCTGTAAGTATATACAAAAATTCTTCACCCACATTACATCGATATTTGAAAAAATAAATTGAAAGTGTTATTTAAAAAAAATTATGAAAAATAAATTAATTAATTTCTATTTTTACATCATGCATTAGTTTAACAAAATATTACATGGTATTAAATAATTCTAATTTTTTTAATTTGCATATATGCATTTTGAAAAAAAAATTTTTAACTAAAATACCTGATCTCAAAATTCATTATTTTTATTTTTATTTATTTTTTTTTTTACTCTTTAGTTTGTATTTAAAATTTGGTAAATGAAACTGAATATTATAAATTATTTGGAAATATAAAACACTTAAATATGTAGACGAAACTTCAGAATTTTTTTTTTTTTTTTATTTGTTTAATGTGCAAGCTATAAAACAAAAAAACCCACAAAAGATGGTATAAAAAATATCACCCAAAATTATTGCTATGTAAATAAATATTTTACTATTATGAATAATATCTGTGTTCAATAAATGACCGTCACAGATGCATTTAACAACTCTGAAAGATCTAGAATTTTTTAAATGACTTTTTTTTCCCCTTCAGGTGAAAAAAATGTAATTTTCCCCCTTTTTTGGCTTACATATCAAAAATATAACCAACAGTTGCTGATGTTCGAACACTTTGGTATTTTCTGTATTTGAATGAATAAAAAGAAATATGACTAATCAGATTTTTTTTTGATTTATGTTTCCATTTAAACTCAACAATATGGAGTAATTGTCATAAGCAAATTTTATTCTCCAATTAATTTTCATTTAAAACTTTAATTTGGCATCATATGATGAGCTTCCAACTAAATTACTTTCGATTCATCAAAAAGTAACATGCAAGTAGATTAAAATATATAAATAATGATTTGATTAAACATCAGCAAAAAAAATTTTTTTTTTTTACGTGAATGTACATTTTTGCTGCAGTTAATGTAAAAAGCAAAAAAAAAAAAAAAAAATCTGATTTCAAAGTAAATAACTCAGCTATTGTTTTTAGAAGTTCTCAAAATATGTTTCTTTTCTAATACATAAAATGGAGGCAATAACTATTATTGCCTGAAAGATAATAATTTTTCGTCAACAAAATCACATAATAGTTCTTTTTTAGATTTTTGTGATATAAAGGTTAAGATTTAGTAGTTATTTTTATTTTTTATCTAATGCCTGTATATAAAACTTATTTAACTCATGTACTTTGTACCAGTAATAAATGTAAAAAACAAAAAAATATAGGTAAACTTTAAATGAGTTTAATAGAAATGTGTGTCTTCCACTGATGCGTCTTAAGTAATTTTAAATACTGAATACTGCATTATTTCAAGCAACACTTAGTTTCACACATTATAGGGGAAAGAATATTCTTATTTGCTAAATTTGTTTCAATTAATATTTTTAAATACATAAAACAACAAATAAAGATGGGAATTCTTAGGCTTTATAAAGATATAAAGTTTAAAATAATTAAAGAAATAAAATATACACAACAAACAAACAAACTATTTGAAGGATCTGCTGAAATGTCATTCATTTAAGCAACCTTAATTAGATAAATTATTAAATGAAGGGCAAAATCTGAAGTCTGATCTGATTTAAAAGAGCTTAATTTTATTAAACTTTATATAAGTCAGTTTACAAGCATGAAAAATTCTTACATATGAATAAAAAGCTGTTAAATATACCAGAGAAACAAAGTGTCCTGTGAAATCAGTTGTCCTTCACCTATGTAAAAGTGGCCAAGAAAATCTCATAGGAATTCATTATCTGCATGTAAAAAACGTTAAAAAAATGATAAAATTTTAGTATGACACATTTTGTTATCAGATGTAAAAGGATTGTCTGAAGAACACAATAGTCAATTTAATCAATAATCCAATAGTCTTTTTATTATTAAAAATTTTAAGTAACACAATTTGTATATAAGCAAAAAAAATTAAATCGGCTTCTCAACTGATTTCTCATAATAAATATTTAATTTTCATGCTTTTACTTTCTAAAAATTTCACATATTCACGTATCGTGTTACCAACTGAGTTCTTCTAATCAGAGTATAGCATTACCTAGCCATAATTTTTGCAATATGATTACGAACTATAATAAACAACAGATTATTATAGTTCGTAATCATCGACATCTGGTCTCTTTTGTTTATGGAATTTATTTT
>BPLR01014717.1:0-82788 GCA_021605095.1 Caerostris extrusa
ATATATTTATTTGCATTTTAGTTACATTGTATTAAACGAATAAGTATTAAGGCCAAACATATTCTTCCTCTTAGAAGATTAAATGTGCACAAAATATATTGTGTTTGAATTGATGTGTTAAGTGCCTTTATAACGATATACAATTACGTTTTTTCTACATCTTGCGATATAATAAAAAAAATATGTATTTAATTTTTTATTATCTCATTCATCACAGCTTTGAAATGATAGATTTCACATATTTCATGTAAATTCATTTGTAGCAAATCCATTTCTTAAACAAATAACATGCAAAATTAAAAATCAATTTTTTTTTAATTATTTTATTTTGTGCTTCTAAGAAAATCGCATTTTTTTTAATGTAAGATCTCATTTCAAATTTAGGTGGCACTTCTTAAAAAATAATACTTTTCTAATTCAGTTATTCTGATTATACTTGTAGTGATTACTTAATATTCTATACTTGTGATTATTTTTTCTTTGTTATGGGCTTTTTATAACAATATACAACTACATTCTTCTTTATCTTGCGATATAATAAATAAATATATTTTATTTTTTGATTATCTCATTCATTATAGTTTTGAAATGATAGATTTAAATTATTTTCATCTAAATTCATTTTCATCTAAATTCATTGCCTTTTTTTTATCATATAATCTACAAAATAAAAAATAATCTTTATTTTCTATCGTGCCTCAGAAAAAACTGCATTTTTTCTTTTTAATGTTAAATCTTAATTCAAATTTGAGTGGCCCTTCTTAAAAAAAATGAAGATAGTTAATAAATTATTCAAAACAAAATCGAATCTATTAAGTTTAATTTACAGAGCGGTTGTATTAGATCATTTTAAATTTTAAAGGTATTAAAATCAGTTTAAATGTTTAAAATACCTAAGCATTATATATAGAAAAGCAAAGCAAAATATGCAGCAATATAAACGGATCTACATTAATACATAACAATATAGTTTTATTTTGTAAATAACATAAACACAAATCTCTGACAGAATTGCTAAGCATTTAAAAGTAGTAAATGAAATTAAAATTATTTTTTTTGATTGGCTTAAATTACGGACGTGTAAAACCCTATGAAATTCATTTGAAATAATAAACATAAAAACAAATTTGAAAATTAAGAAAGCAAAGTTTATAAAGAATAATTAATTTACCAATGAAAACAAAGTAACAAGTAATAATAGTTAGAGGTCAACAAGAGTTTGGACACTTTGTTTCCGCAATAAGCCTAATGCTTTGTCTAAATCTTTGGAAATGAACGCCTACATTTTTCTCAGCACCAGACTGCGTCCATAATTCTTCCACCGAGTGATTTAAATCAAAAGAGGGTCCGTTGAAAGGCCACCATATTATCTCTCTTAATTACCACCGTTCAAATAGAAAAGCGTCACTGCAAAGGTTGAGAGTTGATTAATTCCTCCCAGCTTTGTATTTCAGCTTCATTCTCTTCAGCAGTAACGTGGGACGTTTTAATATTGCCCACTGGCTGGATCGAGAGCAATGAAACGGATTGGTCGACCGGCGCCCACTAATAATGACGTCATCACTCACTGATGCGTGGAAGTCTTACGGCGAATATTAATTTGGAGTACTTCCTGGAACGAAAGTGGTAGAGTGGATCTTAACGAATTATCTGTCGCGAATTTAATGACTGTTCACAGGTCTGGTTCCTCTCTCTTTTCACAGATGACGGAATTTCTCAGTTTCAGGTTTGATGAATTGGAGATTATTCGAGCGTTTTCACAGTAAACAGAGAATGTGTTGCCTCATTAGTAAACCTGCAGCCCTTCTTTTTAGACACGTACACGCTGGGTTGTCAGTTTATGATGGTTTGTTTAATAGATCTGTTGATGATGGTGAAAAGAATTTGGTGGTGAATCTTTATTTAAAAGACACAAATGACACCTTGAATTTAGAAATATTTATTTAAATGTTAGCTTTTGTTCTATTAAAGGATAAGTTAAATCAAAACATCTTGTAGATTAAATGTGTTCAAAATACATTTTGATTTGAATGATATGTAATTTCTAAAATATATAAATGAATGAATTACTCTTTTTGATAAACTGCTTACGATACCTTTTGGCTTAACAAGTATATTTCATAACAAACTGTTTTATTTATTTTTAATTTTCCTTAGAAAATATTTACATTAAGCCGTTTCTTTAGAACGTTTGTTTTAAATATACACTATAGAATGTTTTTCACAGTAAATAGAATAAACTTTCTAATTCGTTTAAATAATTCTCAGCACCACAAGTATAAAAATATTAACACTAATAAATTTAAAAAATTTAATTTTGTAAATATTATATACACAAATCCCCTGACAGAATTGCTCGCCATTTAAAAACATTCAAAAATATTTTTTTCCCCTTAATTGACTAAAAATACAAATACCTAAAAACTCAGTAAATTCACTTGAATTTATGGATATCAAAAACAATTGGAAAATTTGTAAGCAGAATTTAATTTACCAATGGAAACAAAGTAACAAGTAAATAATAGTTAGAGGACAACAAGAGTTGGGGATTATTTGTTTCCGCACAACTAATGCTTAGTTTTTAAAGCTTTGAAATGAACAGCTACATTTTTCAGTAGACTGAATCCACTATTCTACCAAATGATCTAATTTGAAAGACGGGGTTCGTTGAAAGGCTACCATATTATCTCTCTTAATTACCACTCGCCACCGTTCAAATAGAAAAGCGCCACTGCAAAGGTTGATAGTTGATTAACCTCTCAACTTCCCAGCTTCGTATTCCCCCAACTTCATTGTCTCAGCAGCAAACGTGACGCCTTAATATACGCCCCGCTGGTTGATCCAGAGGCAATGAAACTGATTGGTCAACGGTCACCACTTAATAATGACGTCATCACCACTGATGTGTGGAAGTCTTATATGAATTAATTTGGAGGCTAGAAATGAAAAAGTGGTAGAGTGATCAAAAACTACTGTCCATCTTAGAAGATGCTAACGTCTGTCTTCAAAGATGATAAATTCAGTTACGGATGAAATTGATGATTATTCGAGCTCTTTTCGCATAAAAGATATAGAGAATGTTGTTCTTAAACCTACATCTGAGATGTAATAACAAATATATTTAATTTCGCTTGATCTGCTTGATGATATGAAAAATCAGGGAACTTTCATTTAAAATGATAGATTTGAACTTTGAAAATGTTTATTTAAATTTAGATATATTCTATTTGTAGCAAAATTGTTCTGATAAATTGATATAACATTCATAATTTATAAATTAAAATAAAAAACTTTTTAAATATTTTATTTTCAAAATTTACATTTAAGACATTAAATTTCATTGTTTTAAATTTCAGATACCCAAAACTCATTTCCACTTAATGTGAAAACGAATTGGAAAAAAAAAAATTTAATTTGCTTTTAAATGGAAAACAAAGTAACAAGCAATAGTTAGAGGACAAAGTCAAGAGTTGACATTTTGTTTGTTCATATTTAGATTATTTTTCCCTTGGCTTCCAGTTGGCTTTTTACAACGATATACAATCCACAGTTCTTCCGTATCTTACGATAGTGCAAAAAATAAATATATTTTATTTTTAATTCATCCTTCATCATATTAATCTGAAATTTTCTCAGAAAATCTATTTCTCTTGATCTAAATTCATTTATAAAAATCTAATTTTATACAAATAACCTACAAAATAAAAAAAATGAAACTTAATTTTATTTCGTGCTTTTGTAAAATGTAGTTTTTTATTTAATGTTAAATCTTAATTTAAAAACTTATGTGGTATTTTTTAAAAAAAAAAGAAGATTGTTAATAAATATTCAAAAGACATCGAATCTATTAATAAATATTCAAGAGAACAGAAATAAAAAAAAGATTTAAAATACTTTTTAAGAAGCTTTTATTTTATAAATACGTAGCAAATAGAAAGTTTATCACTAATAAATAGCATATAAAAACTTTAAATATCTATATATATTTTTACTAGTCTGATATTAAACACATAAAACTCAATAAAATTTGAAATACATTTAAAATCAAAAAGAATTGAAAATCAAAAACAAAAAACAAAATTTAAAAACAAAAATAAATTTAGTTTTCCAATAAAAAACAAAGTAACAAGTAATAGAGAGGGCAAACAAGATGGACAGTTTTTTACAATAAACAAATATAAACCTAATGCTTTGTCTAGGCTATGGAAAATGAATAAATACATTTTCAGCCTTAGATCAATCCATCATTTGTACCACCAAAATGATTAAGCCAAAAGAGGGTTCGTTGAAAGGCCACCATATTGTCTCTCTTAACTACCACTCGCCACCGTTCAAATAGAAAAACGTCACTGCAAAGGTTGATAGCTGATTAATTCCTCCAGCTTCCGTATTTCAGCTTCATTGTCTTCTCAGTATTAACGTTGGGACGTTTTAATATTGCCCCGCTGGTTGGATCGAGAGGTAATGAAACGGGATTGCCGACGGGCGCCCGCATAATAATGACGTCATCACTCACCGATGCGTGGAAGTCTTAGGGCGAATTAACTTGGAGTGCCCCCTGAAACGAAAGCGGTAGAGTGGATCTTAACGAATTATCTGTCGCGAATTTAATGGCTGTCACACGTCTGGTTCCCTCTCGATTTTCACAGATGACGGAATTTCTCAGTTTCGGTTTGATGAATTGAGATTATTCGAGCGTTTTCGCAGTAAACAGAGAATGTGTTGCCTCATTAGTAATCCTGCAGCCGTCTTTTAGACATGCAAGCTGAGTTGCTGATTTATAATATTTCGCATAGATCTGTTGATGATGGTGAAAAATTTGCAGTGAGCCATCATTTAAATGAGAGGCAAATTATATATCTTGAATTTGAAAATATTTTTTTAAACCTCAGTTACATTGTATTAAAAAAGAATATGTTGTTAAAACCAAAAACTACTCTCCATCTTAGAAGATTAAATGTGCTCAAAATATATTGTGATGTAATTGATGTGATATGTGCAAGCCCTTTTATAAACATATACACTACGCACTTCTACATCTTCAGACATAATAAATAAAATATATTTAAGATTTAGAAATAACTCATTCATCACTTTTGAAAGGATAGATTTCAACTATTTCATCTAAATTCATTTTGTAACAAATCCATTTCTTAAACAAATAACATGCAAAATTAAAAAAAAAATTAATTATTAAAAATAATTTAAATTTAAGTTTTTGACTCTCTCATTTATCATAGATTTGAATGGCAGACTTCAATTATTTTTACAAATTATTTGCAGCAAATACATTTTATAAAAAATAATCTACAAAAAAAAAAAAAAAAAGAATCTTTATTTTATTTCTTGCCTCTAAAAAACTGCATTTTTAATGTTAAATCTGAATTCAAATTTAAAAAAAAGTGTCACTTAAAAAAAGCAAGATAATGAATAAACTATTTACAGAAAATCCATTCTGTTAAGTTCAACTTACAATATTGTTTGGGAATAATTTTAAATATTAAAAGTTATTAAGATCAATTTAACAAAATGTTTAGAATACCAGAGAAATATAAAAAAGATACGGTATGCAGAAATATAAAAAGATCATTAATACATAACAATATAGTTTTATTTTGAAAAATAACAAAAACACAAAAACACAAATATCTGACAGAATTGCTCAGTCAGCATTTAAAAATAGTAAATAAAATTATATTTTTTTGATTGGCGGAAATTAGAATGCGTAAAATGCCAAGAATTTCATTTAAAACTAACAGATATAAAAAAAGAATTTGAATATTAAAAAAACAAAAAACTTGTAAGCAGTATTTAATTTACCAATGAAAAAACAAAGTAACAAATAGTAACAGTAAAAGGACAACAAGAGTTTGGACATTTGATTCAGCAATAAGCCTAATATTTTGTCTAAAACTTTGGAAATGAAATAACTACATTTTCATCTCTAAACTGCATCCATCATTCTTCCCACCGAATGATTCAAGCCAAAAGAGGGTTCGTTGAAAGGCCACTATATATCTCCTAACTACCACACTCGCCACCGTTCAAAGAACAGCGTCACTGCGAAGGTTGATAGTTGATTAATTCCTCCCAGTTTCGTACTTCAGTCATTGTCTTCAGCAGTAACGGGACATTTAATATTGCCCGCTTGGTTGGATCGAGAGGCAATGAAATGGATTGGTTGATGGGCGCCCACTAATAATGACGTCATCACTCACTGATGCGGAAGTCTTAGGGGCGAATTAATTTGGAGTGCCCTCTGAAACGAAAGTGGTAGAATGGATCTTAACCAATCACGTATGTCGCGAATTTAATGACTGTTCACACGTCTGGTTCCTCTCGCTTTTCACAGAAGATTTGACCCTCAGTTTCCCCGATTAGATGAATTGGAGATTATTCGAGCGTTCAAACAGTAAACAGATAAATGTGTTGCCTCATTAGTAAAACTGCAGCCGTCTTTTGAATGCATACTAGCTTAGTTGCTGATCTATGATATTTCGCATAGATCTATTGGTTATTGTGAAAGAATTTGGTAGTGAACCTTCATTTAAATGACGTAAAATGAAATCTTAAATTTGGAAATATTTATTTAATTTTTAGCTATGTTCTATTAAAAGAATAAGGCTTAAAAAGCAAAATTCTTAGTAGATTGCGGTGTTCAAAATATATTTTTGATTTGATTGATATGTAATTTCTATAATATAAAAATAAATGAATTAATATTTTTAATAAATTGCTTATGATAATCTTTATATTCTCAACTAGTATATTTCTGTAACAACCTGATATATTTATTTTTAATTGTCATTAGGAAATGTTTCCTTTAAGCCGTTTCTTTAGAACGTTTTCAGTAAACAGAGAATGTGTTGCCTCATTAGTAACTTGCAGCCGTCTTTCTTTAGACAAATATAAGCTGAGTTTCTGTTCTATAATTTTTCGCATAGATCTGTTGATGATGGTGAAAGAATTTGTAATGAACCTTCAGTTAAAGGACACAAATGACATCTTGAATTTGGAAATAGTAGTGATTTAAGTTTTAATTACATTGTATTATAAGAATAATTGTTAAGCAAAATTATTCTTTATCTTAGAAGTTTAAATGTGCTCAAAATATATTGTGATTGAATTTATGTGTTTGTGCCTTTTTATAACGATATACAATTGTATTCTTCACATCTTGCGATATAATAAATAAATATATTTGATTTTTGATTATTTCATTCATTACAGCTTTGAAATGATAGATTTCAACTATTTTTATATAAATTCATTTGAAGCAAATCCATTTCTTAAACAAATAACAAGCATAAATAAAAAAAACAACTTTTTTTTTTTAATATTTTATTTCGTGCTTCTAATAAAATCGCATTTCTTTGAATGTCAGAACTAATTTCAAATTTAAGTGGCACTTTTTGACAATATGACAATTTTGAAATCAAATTATTCTGATTATTCTTGTATTCATTATGTAATGTTCTGTACTTGTGATTATTTTTCCCTCGTTATGGGCCTTTACAACGATATACAATTACAATGTTCCGTATCTTGCAAATATAGTAAATAAATATATTTTTTTTTTGAATTTTTCATTCATCATAGCTTGTGAAATAATGGATTTCAATTATTTTGATGAAATTCGTTTGCAACAACCATTTTTTATCAAATAATCTACAAAAAAAAAAATAATCTTTATTTTATTTCGTGCCCTCTAAAAAACAGCATTTTTAATGTTAAATCTTAATTCAAATTTAAGTGGCACTTCCTAAACAAAAAGAGTTAAACAATTATTTATTGCAAAATCGAATATATTGAGTTCAATTTACAATGCTGTTTAAGATCATTTTAAATGTTAAAGATATTAAAATCAGTTTAAATATTTAATATACTGAGAGGAATGCAGAAATATATAAAAAGATCTACACATTAATACATAAATGAAATAGATTTATATTGTAAATAACATAAACAAAAAATCTCTGACAGAACACTTAAGAGAATAAAAAAATTAAATCTTTCTTTTCGATTGGCGGAAGCTACGAACATTTAAAAACCCAAGAAATTTTGAAATTGTGGATATAAAAAGAATTGGAAAATTTGTAGGCAAAAATTTAATTTAGCAATGGAAACAAAGTAACAAGTAATAATAGTTAGAGGGTAACACGAGTTTGGACATTTTGTTTCCGCATAAAAACTAATGCTTTGTCTAAAGCTTTGGAAATGAACAGCTACATTTTCTTAGCACCAAACTGCATTCATCGTTCTTCGCACCGAATGATTGAAGTCAAAAGAGGGTTCGTTGAAAGGCCACCATATTATCTCCCTTAACTACCACTCACCACCGTTTAAATAGAAAAGCGTCGCTGCAAAGGTTGGTAGTTGATTAATTCCTCCCAGCTTCCCCAGTTCGTATTTCAGCTTCATTGTCTTCAGCAGTAACGCGGACGTTTTAATATTTCCCGCTGGTTGGATCGAGAGGCAACGAAACGGATTGGTCGACGGGCGCCCACTAATAATGACGTCATTGTTTACAGCAGAATAAAATATATCAAGTTCAATTCATTCACAATGTAGTTTAAGATCATTTTAAATGTTAAGGTATTAAAATCAGTTTAAATGTTTAAAATACCTAAGAGGTATACAGAAATATAAAATCAGCTACATTGACACACAGTATAGTTTTATTTTGTAAAAAATATAGCATCAATGACGGGTCTGAATAGCCGAGTGGTGCGCGCTCAGACGCTCGGTACCAGGGTTTCGTGTTCCGAGACCCGGCAGTGCCATGGATGATTGTAGTGGTTGGGATTCCACTTTAAACTGTAGGTCCCGATCTGCTTAGCCTAAAGAGTGCATAAGATGACCATAGAGCGACAAACGAAACCAAATCTCTGACAGAATTGCTAAGGATTTAAAAGTAGTAAAAAAAAATTTAAATTCTTTTTTGATTGGCTGAAATTACGAACGTAAAAACCCAAGAAATTCATTTGAAATTATGGATATAAAAGTAATAATAAGATTTGTACGCAAAATTTAATTTATTAATGGAAACAAAGTAACAAGTACACAATAATAGAGGTATAATAATAATAGATAGTTTATTTCTGCAATAAACTAAGTGCAATTCTAAAGCTTTGGAAATGAAACAGCTACATTTTCTCATCTCTAAACTGCATCCATCATTTTTCCCACCGAATGATTCAAGCCAAAAGAATTCGTTGAAAAGGCCACCATATTATCTCTCTTAACTACCACTCTCCACCGTTCAAATAGAAAAGCGTCACTACAGAAGTTAATAGTTGATTAATTCCTCCCAGCTACCGAGTTCGTATTTCAGCTTCATTGTCTTCAGCAGTAACGTGGGACGTTTTAATATCGCCCACTGTTTGATCGAGAGGCAATGAAACGGGATTGGTCGACGGGCGCCCACTAATAATGACGTCATCACTCACTGATGCGTGGAAGTCTTACGGCGAATTAATTTGAGTGCCCCTGAAACGAAAGTGGTAGAGTGGATCTTAGCGAATTATCTGTCTCGAATTTAACGACCGTTCGCACGTCTAGTTCCTTTCGCTTCTCACAAATGACGGAATTTCTCAGTTTCGGTTTGATGAATTGGGGATTATTAGAGCATTCAAACAGTAAACAGAGAATGTGTTGCCTCATTAGTAAAACTGCAGCCGTCTATTGAACGCATACAAGCCGAGTTGCTGATCTATAATTTTTCCGCACAGATCTGTTGAAGATGGTGAAAGAATTTGGTGGTGAACTTTTATTTAAAGGTCGCAAATGACATTTTGAATTTTGAAATATTTATTTAAACTTTAGATAGATTGAATTAAAAGAACAAGTTTGAAGTTTAAAACTACACGTCATGTTAGAAGATTAAATGTACTCATAATATATTTTTATTGAATTGATGTGTTATGTACCTTATAACGATATGCAAATACGTTCTTCTTCTTCTTGTGATATAATAAATAATTTTTTTAATTTTTGATTCTCCCATTCATCATAGCTTTGAAATGATAATTTTTAATTAATTTGATCTAAATTAATTTGCAACAAATGTACTTTTATATAAAATAATCTACTAAATAAAAAGTATCTTAATTTCCTTTCGTGACTCTAAAAAAAAAACTGCATTTTTTTACCGTTACATTTTAATTCAAATTTAAGAGGCACTAATTCAAATTAAAGAAGATGGTTACTAAACTATTTGCATTAAAATAGAATCTATTAAGTCTAAATTTATAATGAAGTTTAAGATCATTTTAAATGTTTAAAATACCTAACAGATATATAGAAATATAAAAGATCTACATTAATACTTAACAATATAGTTTTATTTTGTAAATAACGTAAACACAAATCTCTGATAGAATTCTGCTACATTTAAAAGTAGTAAAAATGAAATTAAATTCTTTTTTGATTGGCAGAAATTACGAAAGTGTAAAAACCCAATAATGGATATTAAAAAACGAATTGGAAAAATTATAAATACCAAAACTTTGTAAGCAAAAGTTAATTTACCAAAGAATTCAGTGACAAGTAATAATAGTCCAGGGCAACAAGAGTTTGCAAGTTTGTTTCCGCAAAAACTAAATATAAAAATACTTTCTAAAGCATTGGAAATGTACAGCTACATTTCCTCTGACCGAGACTGCATCCATCATTCTTTCCGCCGAATGATTTAAGTAAAAGGAGGGTTCGTTGAAAGGCCACCGCTATTATCTCCTAACTACCATCACCACCGTTCAAATAGAAAAGCGTCACTGCAAAGGTTGATAGCTGGACACCCCTCCCCAACCGCATTTCAGCTTCATTGTTTTCAGCAGTGACGTGGACGTTTTAATATTGTCTTCGCTGGATCGGATCGAGAGGCAATGAAAACGGATTGGTCGACTGGGCGCCCACTAATAATGACGTCATCACTCACTGATGCGTGGAAGTCTTACGGCGAATAAATTTGAGTGCCCCTGAAACGAAAGCGCGATAGAGTGGATCTTAACGAATTATCTGTCGCGAATTTAATGACTGTTTCACAGGTTTGGTTCCTCTTTTCACAGATGACGGAATTTTTCAGTTTCGGTTTTGATGAATTGGAGTTTATTCGGAGCGTTCAAACAGTAAACAGAGAATGTGTTGCATCATTAGTAAACCTGCAGCCTTCTATTGAACGCATACAAGCGAGTTGCTGATCTATAATATTTCGCATAGATGTTGATGATGGTGAAAGAATTTGTTGGTGAGCCTCATTTAAAAGACTAAATGGCATATTGAAAATATAAATATTAATTTTTTTTAGTTACATTGTATTAAAAGAATAAGTTGTTAAGGCAAAAACTACTCCATCTTAGAAGATTAAATGTACTCAAAATATATTGTGATTGATTTGATGTTTTATATGCCTTTAGCGATATACAATTACGTTCTTCTACATCTTGCGATATAATAAATAAATATACTTAATTTTTTTGATTATCTCATTCATCCCATTTCTCGCTGCTGTTCGAGAGGCAATGAAACGGATTGGTCGACGGGCGCCCACTAATAATGACGTCATCACTCACCGATGTGAAAAGCTGAGTTGCTGATCTATGATATTTCGCATAGATCTGTTGATGACGGTGAAAGAGTTTGATAGTGACCTTCATTTGAAAGAGGCAAACGACATCTTTAATTTGAAATATTTACTTAAATGTTAGTTACATTGTATCTAAAGAATTAGTGTTAAGCCAATAGATATTCTATCTTAGAAGATTAAATGTTTAAAAATATTTTGATTAAATTAAATGTAATTTCTATAATATATAAATTAATAAATTGTTATTTTAAATGAATTGTTTACTATATCTTATTTGGCAATGAGTTTATTTCATAGCAACATGATTGTTTGACATTAGCAAACCTGCAGCTGTTCTTTCAACGCATACAAGCTGAGTTGCTGATCTATAATATTTTCGCATAGATTGTTGATGAAGGTGAAAGAATTTGATAGTGAACTTTCATATAAAGTACGTAAAAATGACATCTGTAATTTGGAAAATTTATTTTAAATTTTAGTTACATTGTATCAAAAGAATAAGTGTTAAGGCAAAAAACTACCTCCAACTTAGAAGATTAGATGGGTTGAAAATATGTTTTGATTGAATTGTTATGTGATTTCTATAATATATAAATTAGTGAATTAATATTTTAAATAAATTGCTTAAAATACCTTATTTGGCAACAAATATATTTCATATATATATAACCTTGATTTTATTATTTTTTTATTGTCCTTAGACATGTTTTCTTTAAGACGTTTCTTTAGAAGGTTTCTTTTTAAATGTTTCCTTTTTAGAATGTTTTCACAGTAAACAGATAATATGTTGCGCATTTGTAAAACTGCAGTCGTCATTTCAAAGCATGCAAAGCTGAGTTGCAGTTCTATAATATTTCGCATGGATCTGTTGATGATAGTGAAAGAATTTGGTAGTGAACTTTCATTTAAAGGACGTATATAACGTCTTGAATTTGGAAATATTTATTTAAACTTTTAGTTACATTGCATTCAAAGAATAAGTGTTAAGGCAAAAATTACCTCCATCGTAGAAGATTAAATGTTCTCAAAATATATTGTGTTTGAATTGATGTATTATGTGCATTTATAGCGATATACAATTACGTTCTTCTTACATCTCTCGATATAATAAAATAAATATATTTAATTTTTGATTATCTCATTCATCACAACTTTGAAATGATGGATTTCAACTATTTTATCTAAATTGTTTTGTAGCAAAACAATTTCATAAACAAATAACAGGTAAAATTAATAAAACAATTTTTTCAATCTTTTATTTTGTGTGTATTATTGTAATATTTTTGTATTGATTACTTAACGTTCTGTACTTGTGATTATTTTTTCCCCTTGTTATGGGCTTTTATAACGATATAAAATTACATTCTTCCGTATCTTGCGATATAATAAATAAATATATTTCATTTTTGAATCTCTCATTCATCGTAGCTTTGAAATGATAGATTTTAATTATTTTGATCTAAATTTATTTGCATCAAATCCATTTTTATCAAATAATCAACGAAATAAAAATAATCTTCTTTCATTTTCGTGCCTCTAAAAACCAAATATTTTTAATGTTAAATCTTAATGGCACTTCTTAAAAAAGGGAAGGTTGTTAATAAATTATTTACAGCGAAATCGAATCTATTAGGTTCAATTTTTCTATGTTGTTTAAGATCATTTTAACAGCATTAAAAATCAGTTTAAATGTTTAAAATTCCTAAGAGGTATGCATACATGTAAAAAGATTTACATTAATAGCATAACAATATACTTTTATTTTGCAAATAATATCATTACATATCTCTGTAAGATTTGTTACAGCATATAAAAGTAGTAATTAAAATTAAAATTCTTTTTGGTTTTTTGGTTGGCTGAAATTGCAAAACTGTGAGAAATTAATTTGAAATAATGGATATACAAAACGAATTGGAAAAATTTAAAAAGAAAATTTAAAAGAAAGTTAGTTTTTGAATGAAAACAAAGTAACAAGTATTAATAATAGAGGGTAAAAAAGAGTTCGGACATTTTGTTTCAGCAATAAAACTAATGCTTTGTCTAAAGGTTTGGAAATGAACAGCTACATTTTCTCAGCTCTAGACTGCATCCATCATTCTTCCAACCGAATGATTCAAGTCAAAAGAGGGTTCGTTGAAAGGCCACCATATTATCTCCTAACTACCACTCACCACCGTTCAAATATTAGAAAAGCGTCACTGCAAAGGTTGATAGTTGATTAATTCCTCCTGAAGCCTTCTGTATTTCAGCTTCATTGCTCCTTTCAGCAGTGACGCGACGTTTTAATATTGCCCGCTGGCTGAAATCTGAGAGGCCGAAATGGATTGGTCGACCCGGGCGCCCACTAATAATGATGTCATCACTCACCGAAGCGTAAAATCTTACGGCGAATTAATTTGAGTGCCCTCTGAAACGAAAGTGGTAGAGCGGACCGTAACGAATTATCTGTCGCGTTTAGTGACTGTTCGCACGTCTGGTTCCTCTCGCTTCATCAGATGACGGAATTTTCAGTTTCGGTTTGATGAATTGGAGATTATTCGAGCGTTCAAACAGTAAACAGAGAATGTATTGCCTCATTAGTAAAACTGCAGCCGTCATTGAACGCATACAAGCCGAGTTGCTGATCTATAATATTTCGCATAGATCTGTTGATGACTGTGAAAAGAATTCGTTGGTGAGCCTTCATTTAAAAGACTCAAATGACATATTGAAAATATAAATATTAATTTTTTTAGTTACATTGTATTAAAAAGAATAGGTTGTTAAGGCAAAAAACTACCAAATCTTAGAAGATTAAATGTACCAAAATATTGTGATTGATTTGATGTTTTATATGCCTTTTATAGCGATATATACAATACGTTCTTCTACATCTTGCGATATAATAAATAACTATACTTAATTTTTGATTATCTCTTTCATCACTGCTTTGAAAGGATAGATTTCAACTATTTAATGTAATTTTTAATATTTTTTTCGTGCTTTAAGAAAAATCTTATTTTTAAATGTCAGATCTTATTTCAAATTCTAGTGGCACTTAAAAAATTTTGTTCTGATTATATTATTCCGATTATACTTCTATTGATTACTTAATATTCTTACTTTTTTGTGATTATTTTTCGCATGTTATGTGCTTTTATAACGATATATTACCAATACATACTTCCGCATATTGCGATATAATAAATAAACATATTTTAATTTTGATTCTCTCATTCGTCATAGCTTTGAAAAGATAGACTCCAATTATTTCAATCTAAATTCATTTGTACGAAATTCATTTTTTATCAAATAACTCGCAAAAAAAAAAATGACATTTATTTCGTGCTTCAAGAAAACTACGCGTCTTTTTAAATCTTAATTCAAATTTAAGAGACACTTCCTAAAAAAAAAAAGAAAATGGTTAATTAACTATTTACAGTAAAGTCGAATCTATTAAGATCAGTTTAAAATACCTAAGAAGTTATCAGAAGTAAAAAAAAAAAAAAATATTAACACTAATAATAAGCAACAAAAGTTCTGTTTGTAAATAATATAAACACAAATTTCTGACAGAATTATTAGGCATTTAAAAATTTTAAACGGTTTTTTTTTATTGTCTGGTATTACAAACACCTAAAACTCAATGCATTTATATGAAATAATGTATATTAAAAAAAAAAAGAATTAGAAAATTAAAAACCAAAATTCGTCAGCAAAAGTAAGTTTACCAATGAAAACAAAGTAACAAGTAATAATAGTAGAGTGCAACAAGAGTTTGGTCTGATTGTTTCCACAATGAACTAAATATAATCCAAATATTTTGTCTAAAGCTTTGAAAATGAACAGCTGCATTTTCTCAACCCTAGACTGCATCCATCATTCTTCCCACCGAATGATTCAAGTCAAAAGAGGGTTCGTTGAAAGGGGCCACCATATTATCTCCTTAACTAATACCACCACCGTTCAAAAATAGAAAAGCGTCACTGCAAAGGTTGATAGTAGATTACTCCTCCCAGCTTCGTATTTCAGCTTCATTGTCTTCAGCGGCCCGCTTGCCTTCATATTGCCCGCTGCTTGGATCAAGAGGCAATGAAACGGATTGGTCGACGGGCGTCCACTAATAATGACGTCATCACTCACTGATGCGTGGAAGTCTTAGGACGAATTAATTTGAGTGCCCCTGAAACGAAAGTGGTAGAGTGGACCCTAACGAATTATCTCTGTCGCAAATTTAATGACTGTTCACACGTCTGGTTCTCCTCGCTTTTCACAGATGACTGAATTTCTCAGTTTGGTTTGATGAATTGAGATAGTTCGAGCATTTTCACAGTAAACAGTGAATGTTGCCTCATTAGTAAAACCTGCAGCTTCTATCTATTGAACGATACAAGCTGAATTGTTTATCTATAATATTTCTGCATATATCTGTTGATAATGGTGAAAGAATTTGTTAGTGAATCTTTTATTTTGATGCAATTGACATCTTGAATTTAGAAATATTTATTTAAATTTGCATTAAAAGGGAAAGTAACATTAATTTACTTTAAAGTTGCATTGCATTAAAAGAATAAGTGTTAAGTGAAATCTACTCCTATTTCAGAACATTAATTGTGTTCAAAGACAGGGTGATTATATTTAAAGTCCGACATTCAAAATACTATAAAAAAAGACCCACTCATCACAATGACTTCAGATTTGAACTGAGGATATTTGAAGAAGGGATAAACGATATTCCATCACAAAAAGTTTCACGTATGTTTTCCGTCCAATGTGGTATGACCCTTGCCGTGGTGAATGCTTCTTGCACTAACAGTGCCACATCTGGTGAATGACTTGGGAAAGAGTGTTCTTTTGAAAGGCCACCATATTATCTCTCGTATCTCCTACTCACCACCGTTCAAATTGAAAACAGTCACTTATTAATCTACTAATCTCTAATTATTAATCACATATTAATTTGATCTAATTTCATTTGCAACAAATCTACATTCCACATAAAACCTACAAAATTTTAAAAACAACTTTTATTACTATTTTATTTCGTGCTTCAAAAAAAAAACTGCGTTTTTTATGCTAAATCTTAATTCAAACTTAAGTGGCGCTTCTCCAAAAAACGTAATTAGTTATTGAACTATTTACAGCAAAATTGAATATTCTGAGATCATTTTCAAATGTTTAAAATCCCTAAGCGGTAAGCAAAAGTATAAAAATATTAATCCTAATAAATAGCAACAAATTTTTATTTTGTAAATAATATAAACACAAATCTCTAACAGAATTGCTAATCATTTAAAATCAATCAACTTTTTTTTTTATTGTCTGAAATTACGAACACCTAAAAACTCCATTATAAATTTACCAAAATTTAGTTTTCCAATGAAAAACAAAGTAATAAGTAATATTTGTAGAGGGCAGCAAGAGTTTGGGCAGTTTGTTTATACAATAAACTAAATGTAATGCAAATACTTTGTCTAAAGCTTTGGAAATGAAGAGCTACATTTTCTCAGCACTAGGACTGTATCTATCATTCTTCCCACCGAATGATTGAAATCAAAAAAAGAGGGTTCGTTGAAAGGTCACCATATTATCTCTCTTAACTACCACTCGCCACCGTTCAAATAGAAAAGCGTCACTGCAGAGGTTGATAGTTGATTAATTCCTCCGGAGCTTCGTATTTCAGCTTCATTGTCTTCAGCCGTAACGTGGAACGTTTTAATATTGCCCGCTGGATGGATCGAGAGGCAATGAAACGGATTGGTCGTCAGGCGCTCACTAATAATGACGTCATCACACACTGATGCGTGGAAGTCTTACGGCGAATTAATTTGAGTGTCCCCTGGAACGAAAGCGGTAGAGTGGATCTTAACGAATTATCTGCCGCGAATTTAATGACTGTTCACACGTCTGGTTCCTCTCGCTTTTCACAGATGACGGAATTTCTCAGATTCGGTTTGATGAATTGGAGATTATTCGAGCGTTTTCAGAGTAAACAGAGAATGTGTTGCCTCATTAGTAAACCTGCAGCCGTCTTCTGAGAGCAGACAAGCTGAGTTGCTGATCTATAACATTTCGCACAGATCTGTTGATGAAGGTGAAAGAATTTGATAGTGACCTTTCATTTGAAGGAGGCAAAAACGACATCTTTAATTTGAAATATTTATTTAAACTTTAGTTACATTGTATCAAAAGAATAAGTGTTAAGCCAAGAGATATTCTCTATCTCAGAAGATTAAATACGTTCAAAAATATTTTGATTAAATTAAATGTGTAATTTCTATAATATATAAATGAATAAATTATTATTTTAAAGGAATTGCTTACTATGTCTTATTTGGCAATGAGTTTATTTCATAGCAACATGATTGTTTGTCATTAGTAAACTGCAGCCGTCTTTTGAGCTGAGTTGCAGATCTATAATATTTCGTATAGATCTGTTGATGGTGGTGATAGAATTTGGTAGTGAACTGTAATATAAAGTACGTAAATGACATCTGGAATTTGGAAAAATTATTTAAATTTTAGTTACATTGTATCAAAAGAATAAGTGTTAAGGCAAAAACTACTCTCCATCTTAGAAGATTAGATGGGTTGAAAATATATTTTGATTGAATTGTTATGTGATTTCTATAATATATAAATAAGTGAATTAATATTTTAAATAAATTGCTTAAAATACCTTATTTGGCAACAAATATATTTCATATATATATAGCCTGATTTTTTATTTTTTTATTGTCCTTAGGACATCTTTTCTTTAAGACGTTTTTTAGAAGGTTTCTTTTAAATGTTTCCTTTAGAATGTTTTCACAGTAAACAGATAATATGTTGCGCATTTATAAAACTGCAGTCGTCATTTCAACGCATTCAAGCTGAGTTGCAGTTCTATAATATTTCGCATGGATCTGTTGATGATAGTGAAAGAATTTGGTAGTGAACTTTCATTTTAAAGACGTATATAACGTCTTGAATTTGGAAATATTTATTTAAACTTTAGTTACATTCTATTCAAAGAATAAGTGTTAAAGCAAGAATTACTCTCCATCTTAGAAGATTAAATGTTCTCAAAATATATTGTGTTTGAATTGATGTATTATGTGCCTTTATAACGAAATACAACATGTTCTTCTACATATTTCGATACAATAAATAAATATATTTAATTTTTGATTATCTCATTCATCACAACTTTGAAATGATATATTTCAACTATTTTATCTAAATTGTTTTGTAGCAAACAATTTCATAAACAAATAACAGGTAAAATTAAAAAACAATTTTTTAATATTTTATTTCGTGCTTCAAAGAAAAGTGCTTTTTTTGAATGTCAGATCTCAAGTCAAATTTAAGTGACACTTCTTAAAAAAACAACACTTTTCTAATTAAATTATTGTAATTATTCTTGTACTGATTACTTAACGTTCTGTACTTGTGATTATTTTTTCCCTTGTTATGGGCTTTTATAGCGATATAAAATTACATTCTTCCGTATCTTGCGATATAATAAATAAATATATTTCATTTTTGTATCTCTCATTCATCGTAGCTATAAATATATCTTATATATCTATATCGTAGCATCAAATGATAGATTTCAATTATTTTGATCTAAATTCATTTGCAGCGAATCCATTTTTATCAAATAATCAACAAAATAAAAAGAATCTTTTATTTTTATTTTCGTGCCTCTAAAAAAACTGCGTTTTTAATGTTAAATCTTAATGGCACTTCTTAAAAAGTGAAGCTTGTTAATAAATTATTTACAGTGAAATCAAATCTATTAGGTTCAATTTTTTTTGTTGTCTAAGATCATTTAAAGCATTAAAATCAGTTTAAATGTTTAAAATACCTGAGAGGTATGCATACATATAAAAAGATTTACATTAATACATAACAATATACTTTTATTTTGTAAATAACATAAATACAAATCTCTGCCAAATTTGTGAAGCATATAAAAGTAGTAAATAAAATTAAAATTCTTTTTTGGTTGGCTGAAATACAAAAGTGTAAGAACCCAAGAAAATCATTTGAAATAATGAATATACAAAACGAATTGGAAAATTCAAATAGCAAAATTTAAAAGAAAAGTTACTTTTTGAATGGAAGCAAAAAGTAACAAGTATTAATAATAGAGGGTAAAAGAGTTTACATTCTCTGTTTCCGCAATAAACTAATGCTTTGTCTAAAAGGTTAGGCAATGAACAGCTACATTTTCTCAGCCCTAAACTGCATACCTCATTCTTCCAACCGAATGATTTAAGTGAAAAGAGGGTTCGTTGAAAGGCCACCATATTATCTCTCTTAACTACCACTCACCCCCGTTCAAATAGAAAAGCGTCACTGCAAAGGTTGATAATTCCTCCTAGCTTCGTATTTCAGCTTCATTGTCTTCAGCAGTGACGTGGGACGTTTTAATATTGCCCGCTGGGTGGATCGAGAGGCAATGAAACGGATCGGTCGATTTGGCGCCCACTAATAATGACGTCATCACTCACTGATGCGGGAAGTCTTACGGCTAATTAATTTGGAGTGCCCCTGAAACGAAAGTGGTAGAGTGGACCTTAACGAATTATCTGTCGCGAATTTAATGACTGTTCACACGTCTGGTTCCTCTCGCTTTTCACAAATGACGGAATTTCTCAGTTTCGGTTTTGATGAATTGGTGATAGTTCGAGCGTTTTCACAGTAAACAGTGAATGTGTTGCCTCATTAGTAAACCTGCAGCCTTCTATTGAACGGATACAAGCTGAGTTGCTAATTTATAATATTTCGCATAGATCTGTTGATGATGGTGAAGGAATTTGACAGTGAATCTATATTTAAAGGACGCAATGAACATCTTGAATTTGAAAATATTTGTTTTAAATTTTAGCTATATTCTATTAAAAGAATAAGTGTTAAGGCAAAAAATCTTAGTAGAAAAAATGTGCTCACAATATATTTTTGATTAAATTAATATGTCATTTCTATAATATATAAATTAATTAATTAATATTTTTAATAAATTGCTTACGATACCTTATTTGTAAAAGTATATTTCGTAACAATGTGATTTTTTTTTTTTTTTTTTTTACTTGTCCGTAGGAAATGTTTTCTTTAAGTCGTTTCTTTAGATTGTTTTTTTTTTTAAATGTTTCCCTTAGAATGTTTTCACGGTAAACAGAGGATGTGTCGCATCATTAATAAACCTCCAGCTGTCTTTTGAGTGCAAAACAAGCTGAGTTGCTGATCTAAGATATTATTTTGCATGGTTCTTTTGGTGATTGTGAAAGAATTTGGTAGTGAACTTTTATGTAAAGGACGCAAATGGCATCTTGAATTTGGAAATAATTATTTAAATTTTTTGTTACTTTGTATTAAAAGATTAAGTGTTAAGAAAAAAACTATCCCCATTTCAGAAGATTAATTGTGTTCAAAGTACAGGTGATTATAATTAAAGTCCGACTTTCAAAATACTATAAAAAAGAAACACTCATGTTCAGATTTTTTGAACTGAGATATTTCAAGAAGAGGGAAAACGATATGTCATCACAAAAAAAGTTTCACGTATCTTTTCCATCCAATGTGGTATGACCTTGCCGTGGTGGATGTTCTTTTGCACCCAACAGTGCCACAACTGTTGAATGACTTGGGAAAGGGTGTTCGTTGAAAGGCCACCATATTATCTCTCGTAACTCCTACTCACCGCCTTTTAAATAGAAAACCGTCATATTAATTCTACTAATCTTTAATTATTAATCATATATTAATTTTAGAAAACCTATTAATTTGATCTAACTTCATTTGCAACAAATCACTACATTCCACAAATAACCACAAAATTTAAAAAAAAACTTTTTATTAATATTTTTATTTCGTGCATCGAAAAACTGCGTTTTTTATGTTAAATCTTAATTCAAACTTAAGTGGCGCTTCTTCAAAAAGGTAGACAGTTAATGAACTATTCACAGCAAAATTGAATATATTGAAATCATTTTCAAGGTTTAAAAATCTAAGCGGTAAGCAGAAGTATAAAAATATTAATCCTAATAAATAGCAACAAATTTTTATTTTGTAAATAATATAAACACAAATCTCTGACAGAATTGCTAATCATTTAAAAGTCAATCAACTTTTTAATTGTCTAAAAAATTCTGTCACCTAAAAACTACATTACAAGTTTGCAAAATTTAGATTTCCAATGAAAACAAAGTAACAAGTAATATTAGCAGAGGGCAGCAAGAGTTTGGGCAGTTTGTTTACACAATAAACTAAATATAATGCAAATATTTTGTCTAAAAGCTTTGGAAATGAAGAGCTACATTTTTCTCAACACTAGGACTACATCCATCATTCTTCCCACCGAATGTGAAGTCAAAAGAGGGTTCGTTGAAAGGCTAACATATTATCTCTCTTAACTACCACTCGCCACCGTTCAAATAGAAAAGCGTCACTGCAAAGGTTGATAGTTGATTAATTCCTCCCAGCTTCGCATTTCAGCTTCATTGTCTTCAGCAGTAACGTGGGACGTTTTTAATATTGCCCGCTGGTTGGATCGAGAGGCAATGAAACGATTGGTCGCCAGGCGCCCACTAATAATGACGTCATCACTCACTGATGCGTGAAAGTCTTACGGCGAATTAATTTGAGTGCCCCCTGAAACGAAAGTGGTACAGCGGACCTTAACGAATTATCTGTCGCGAATTTAATGACTGTTCACACGTCGGTTCCTCTCGCTTTTCACAGATGACGGAATTTCTCCCAGTTTCGGTTTGATGAATTGGACATTATTCTGAGCGTTTTCACAGTAAACAGAGAATGTGCTGCCTCGCCAGTAAACCTGCAGCCAAGTACGGGAAATGCATACAAATCTATAATATTTCGCATAGATCTGTTGAGGATGGTGAAGGAATTGAATAGTGAACCTTTATTTAAAGGACGCAAATGACATCTTGAATTTGGAAATATATGTTAAAAGAATAAGTGTTAAGGCAAAAATAATCTCCATCTTAGTAGATTAAATGTGTTCAAAAAATATATTTTGATCAAATTGATGAGTAATTTTTATAATATATAAATGAATTAATATATATTTTTGAACTGATTTTTTTACTATACCATATTTGGCAAAAGTATTTTTGTAACAACATAATTGATTGATTTTTAAAATTTTTCTTAAAAATGTTTTCATTAAACAATTAATGATAATAACAATTTATGAATAAAATCCTTCTGTAGTGTGGTAGTTATATTTCCCAGATTTTAAAATCTCTTTATTCACAATTAAATAATAATGAAAATGGATTTCAAAACAGCATACGTTATACAATTGCTTGTTGTTACTCAACTGAATTTTATTTTAAAAATAATATTGATGATAAGAAATTGTTTAAGAAAAATAAAAACTTTATTTAAAATTCTCATAACTTCTAAATTAAAGGTCGTATTATGATATTTATTCGTGTAAACACTAGAAAATATTTCGCTAGAAAACCTAATTAATGATATTCATGACATCTAATTTAACGAGCCTAATTTAATAATTCTAATGAATACTGCCAATTAATTCTTATAATTATTGTAAATTCTGCATAAGTACTGATAATAATTCTGATATTTTATGTGTATTCTGTATAAATACTGATAATTATTGTGATATGATAGTCCTTAAACATGAATTTGTTTTTTGATATTGTTGAAAATCAGATCTGAAATCTCCTGACCTCAATACCCTCAAACACTTGTATTTCATTTGCTACTACAAGTACAATCGTCAACGCCTGTCCACAAAAGGACTATAAACTTCTGCAGCAATCATTTGGAAGTCAAAATGTTTGTTCCAACTTTATTGTTATGATCTCAGCTCACTGACTAAAGAAATAAATAATAAATAATGAAAATGTAAAAAGAAATCCGTGAAAATTATCAATTCATCTAAATTTTTCTGCTTTAATTTCTCATTTATACATTAAATATTACTATAATTATGAAATTTCTGAACCTAACTCATTCCAAAAACTGAAAATGAATTTCCCGTTTTTCCTCTCCATCCATTCCCCAGTTTTCATCATCTCACCATGGGAGAGGAACGGAAAGCACAACAATTTCCTTTCAAAGATTTCAATAGCGAACCCTTCTTTCCACCGCATCTTTAATAACAACGACGATTTTCCTACTGAAATACTTAGTCTAGATTTACGTCAAATGAAATAATGGAGAAAAAATGGTTTGCACGATTTTTTGTCTGATCATGACATTAGACACTGACTAATTAATTAGGACCCCTAGACATTAATTAGAGCCTAATTTAATAAGTCTGATAAAGATATGTATGTGATGTGATTGTCATTAAACAGGCTGTTTTTTGATATTGTTGGAAATGAGATCAGAAATTTTTCTGACATGAATACCATCAAGCACCTGCAATTTCCTTTGAAACAGCAAGTCTTTACAAAAGAAAAATTATTGAACAGAGAAAAGTATTATCTTGAATAAAGAGATTAAACTCTTGATCCTTTTCAGCGATCTAGATATATATCTTGGAGTTGGGAAATAATAATATGTATACATGTGATAGGATAACACCTTATTGATGTTTTTGTTGAATATAATATGTAGATCAACCTCTTCTGATGATCTACTTTTTTAAAGAGAAGACATAAATAATTAATTCCTTTTTTAATTAATAATCTTATCAAATTGTTTTTACTTACTTCAGATTTATGTCAAAAGAAATAACGGAGAAAAAAAGTTTTCCCCGATTTTTGTCTGAGCATGACATTTGAGACAGACTAATTAATTAGACCCCAGACATTAATTAGAGCCTAATTTAACAAGTCTGATAAATATATGAACTGTGATGTGATTGCCATTAAACAGGCTGTTTTTTGATATTTTTGGAAATGAGATCTGAAAGTTCCCTAAACTGAATACCATCAAGCGCTGCAATTTAATTTCAGATAACAAATATAAACATCAACATCATCTCCGTCCAAACTAAGAGAACTAGTAAATTTTGCAACAATCATCTGAAGTTAAAATGATTGCTCCAACTTTATTGTTCTAATGTTAGCTCACTGACTAAATAAATAAATAATAAATATTGCAAATGCGAAAGAATTTTCACGAAAATTGTTAATTTGTCTAAAATCTTCTGCTTTAATTTCTCGTTTTATATATTAAATGTTACTATAATCATGAAATTTCTGAACTAACTCATTCCAAAAAGTGAAGGAAAACGAAATGAATTTCCGCTTTTTCCCTCTCCATCTATTCCCCAGTTTTCATCATCTCAAACGGAAAGCACAACAATTTCCCGTCAAAGATTTCAATACCGAAACCCTCCTTTCCACCGCGTCTTTAATAACAACGACGATTTCCCTACTGAAATACAAAGTCGGAGAAAACAATTCAACCCAAATTTAATAACAATTTCTGTGAAGACTTCAGAATTCAGCTTATGAATTTAATATCCACCCCTTCAACAGAGTCCTGGGAGCGTTCGAAATGGTACTCCTGGGCCCTTTTTCTCGGCAAGTCTGGAGAATTTCCTGAGTCCTGAAAACCGCACCTACTGCCACGTGACTTTCTGCTGATGATTTCTGGTGGGTAGGGGGCTGTTGAGCGAGTACTACCAACCTCGACGTCCTACTTTTTTAGTGCCGACGACCTTGACAGTCGTCTCGTATATCGATTTTTACTCCCTCTTTGCCCCCCTTCTTTCCACCCCTCATGAATCGAGAATCCAAAAGCGATGAGAATTGAGGTATTAGAATTGGGTTTTTAGATCTTTGGGAAAGTCAGTCCTGAAATGGAGTTAAGGTAGAGGATATTGAAGGTGTCAGTAAAAGTTCTGGAAGTTGTCAAGAGCGAATATGTAGATAAGGTTTTGATTTTGGGTCTTGGAAATGTTCCAGGCCGCCTAAGTGATTTTTTACAGCAGGAGTATATATATGTGCTTATATTAGTTAAAGCAGTAGTATATATATAAAAGATAAATTTAATGTTTAAAAGAATTTTAATTTTTAAGGAATAAAACTAACGATATTAGAAATAGATTTTTAAAAAATCTCATAATATTATATTTCGAAAAATAAAATGTGAGCGGAAAATAACTAGAAGAATATTCGTTCTTTACAAGAAATATTTCATATTTCAAATAATTATAATACGCATCATTTGTAACAGCATAAAAATCTCAAAGAAAAAGTCAAAAACAAATAATTATTTAATGAATCACTATCAACGAATTATCAAAAGCAAATAACTATTTATTATTACTATTTTTAATTTAATTATGCTCCAGACCTCTTAAGTGATTTTCCAACAGGAGTATATATATATGTGTGTTTATATTAGCTTACAGCATAAATATATATAAATGATAAATTTAAGAGAATTTTTATTCTTAAGGTATAAAACTAACGATATTATAAATAAATTTTTTAAAAATCATTTAATGCTATATTTCAAAAGATAAAATGTGATGCAGAAAATAACTAGATGAATGTTTGATGTTTACATGAAATATTTGATATCCTAAAATGCATTATCTTACTCATCATTTTGAAATAGAATAAAATCTTAAAGAAAAAAAAATAACTATTTACCTTAAATTTATATTTTATTACATTGGAGTTCAAAATTCATAATTATATTTCTATGAAACTCTCATATAAAATTTTTGAAACATAATTATTTTTTAAATTGAATTTATGGCTTCAAAAATTTTTTAATTATTAATCATTAATTTAAATTCAATTAATTATTTATTAAGTTAAATGAAAGCATACCAATTCTACTCTTCAGCCAGCACCATATATAAATCTAAATATATATATATATATATTTATACTAGAGCGTTTTAATGATAGTTTTAAATTTATAAAATAAAATCACATGCAAATGGGTAACATTTTTTAATAATACAAATTTCAATGTTTCAAATTAAATACATTGAAATTTTTATAATGATGAAAAGAAAAGTACATTAAATAAGCAATAAAATGTTAATGCTTTTAATTTTGGGTAAATTAGGAAATTTGGTGGCAGATTAATACTTATTTTCTATATTCTGCTTATATTTTGGATGTAGATTTAAATTAATACAAGAATTTCTTTTAACGATTTATTGAAACATCTTTTATTTACTAATATAAAGGATCTTCTTAGATGGGTAACAATTTGATTTTGATACAAATATTTCTTACGATTAAATTCTGTTCATTTTTGTCTTGAAGTACTCTGATTGGCACGGTCATCTTGAACGGAGGAAGTAATGGTTACCGATTTTTAATGTTAGAAACTAGAATTTTTTTTCACTTTCAAAGAAGCTATGATATTGCTGACGTAAAAAAAAAATCAACAATGAAGTTTCAAAAGTGATTGAGAGTACGCAGCATCGAACTTTCAATGTCTTTGGCAAAGTATACTGAAGTTCAATTCAATAGTAAAATTTTTATGAAAAATTAATACGTTAATTTACAGTGAGGGCTATAGGTTTTGTATCACTCACATATATTCTATAATACATAATGGTGTTTTGGATTTTAAATGAGTTTTTAATTAGATAGTTAGTAGACTAAAACATTTTTTATTAATGATATTACGTCCTTCTTTCTCAGCTATTCAAATTTGTAAATCATTTCAAGTTATAATCTATGATTTAAAATTACAGTTCAAAAAATAAAAAAAAAAAATCATTAAAAAGTTTTTGAAATTTTTAACAAAATTTTAAATTAATCACATTTTTTCTTATAATAATGGTAATTATTTTTGTAGAAAAATATTTTTCTGTACTGCTTTATTATTTCTACAATATTCTCATAATAAAACCTTTTCAAACATGTGTTACATTATAGTAAATTAATTAATAACATAATGCAATTACACATTAGTACAAATATTTTAATTTGCCAAAAAATTCTAATAAATTGATAAATAATAAAAAAAAATTATATGAATTCAGGTATTGAAATTAATGCACAAATTTTAAATGAAATAATGGAAGACTTTTAACCACCACTGTATATACTATATAAATTTAGTATCTAGATTAAATATACCTAATCTCCAAAATTTTCAAATCTATGTATATTTGTATATTTAATAGTAAAATTAATCTACTAAATGCTGCTACTTAATAATAATAAATAGCAGTATACTCCTATAATACTACCTAAGTAGCAATACACTATTTAATATTCTGTTGGACGAGATTTGTTTTGAACCTCTTCTATTCTTGAACTTTTAAGAGATTTATGGACTTATTTGCTTGAACTAACATCTAGATCATATTGGGAATCAGAAACAGTAACATAAATATTAGTTATCTGATAATTATTGTATAAAATGCCTCGATGGGACCTTATCAGAAAAGGAAGATTGAACTTACCTGCACTGACTGCACTTGTAAGGCTGAAGTAACCAAAAGGAAGTACTAGCAGCAGAGAGAGCATCAACATCTCCTGAAATTTAACAATTTACATTAGAGAGTTTTTTATAATTATATATAGTAATCATAATATAAATAATACTATATTTGAACATATTCCCTTATTGAGAAGCGGATATTTTTAATTGCAATCAGCTGCAATTATGATTTTATGAAGTGAGATTTTTATATGCAAAACAGATATGTTTTATGATTTACTTTTTATAAGTGTGTGGGTTTAAAGTCTTTTAACTAAAGGTTTTATTAGATTAGTTCAATTAAAAAGTTAAACGTTTAATTTAATAATATTTAAAGGAATGTTAATGACTTTTTTTCATAAATATATATTTATGAAAATCAAGTAACTTTTTAATTCCATTTATTGTGCTTTAGATTTTAACTTAGTTTGATAAATCTTTAGTTTGAAAAATCTAGTTTTAATGATCTTTAATTGAAATCAGCTGCGATTAGAGTTCATGAAGTGAGATTTTTATATGCAAGACAGATATGTTTTATGATTCACTTTTTATAAAGACGTGGGCTTAAAGTCTTTTAACTAAAGGTTTTATAACATTTGTTTAACTAAAAAAAAGCTAAACCTTTAATTTAATAATATTTAAAGGAATATTAAAGAAACTTTTTTTCCATAAATATACGCTAAATTCAAATTGTCGTGCTTTACAGCGTTGAAAATTCTCATGCTAATTGGATTGAAATTAAATGGGTTGATTCTTACATTTTAAATATCTGTTGAGCTTGCAAATAATACATAATGGTATTTGTAAATACAAGGAAATAATTTAATTTTAATGAATAATAATTAAAATTATTTTGAGTACTAGATTGTATTCCAAAATTATGGAAAGTATAAAGTAACAAAATAAAAAGTAGCGTTGTAGTAAGAACCATGAAAAGATATTATTAGAAGAGCAATTTTCTAAAATTTATTAATTGTGAATTTAAAATTTTTGACTAATTTTAACATTGTCTATTTGCTGATTTTAAAAAATAAATTAGCATTAATTACATCAAATAAAATGATTAAAATATTCCAATTTTGAATGATGCTACAATATTCTGTCTTTATTTATTAATTTTATTCATATGAATATCATATTACATTAATTATTTATATGAATTTATTATGAACATAAAATATTCAATGTGGTAATCATTAACATGTGGTAATTAATCATTAACATGGTGGAAATACTAATAATTTTATAGTTGTCCAATAATGGAAATTTAATTAACTTAGCATGTATCGAATTGAATATATTGTACATAAAAATATTTTTTATAAAGTCTCGTGTGTTCATTTGCCTGATATATGATTTTCAATTAATCTACCAACTCTATAAATTATTAACATCTGACGATTCATTAACATCACTGCGGAATGATATATTTTAAAAAATAATGAAAATGAAACTCTTTGAAGTAAGATTTCCATAAATAATTATAAAATATTAAATCCCTTTTTGTTTTCTGAGATCAAATTTATTTTTGATTTTGAAATATTAAAAAAAATAGTTCTTGCTTGCCTACAATTAAATAGCATTATTTAACATTGTATTTTCGTTAGATAAAAATATTTAGTTACTGATGTTATAATTGTTTTTCTAATACATGAATTGAAACAATTCTAAGATAGTAAACAATTGAATTGAATAAAGTTTCTGAAATTGGTTTTATTTACAACAATACACCAAAACTATTTTCTCGGTGCACAGTAGATTAAAAAAGGCATTACTGTCGCTGTCTATCAAATTTTCTACTTGAAAGTGTTCTTGGCATCTATCCATGTGGTTTTGAATGAAGGCCAAATTCCTTTAAACTACGTTTAAGGAATATATTTGAACTTTTCAGGGACTTTTATTTTTAATGAATTAATTTCAAACCAGGTATCACCAATAAGTCTTATTTAAAAAGCTATGTATGAAACCTTAATCTGTATAATATTAATAGTTTAATATCCTTTGTATGGTTATAATTTGTGCAGTTATATTATCATTGTTTATTTACTAAATTACTTTAACTAAGTTATATTGATTTCAAGTTTGCAAATTAATCATGCATGATTTGCCTTTTTCTTTTTGTTCTTTTCCTATCTTTTCCAAACATCCTTTAAGAACTTTTATTGATGGTATAGTCATTTGTAATATTTCTAGCATATTTATCAATTGTATTTTATGGGTTACAACAGGTTGTATTAAAAGTTCGAATACATTAATCATAGAAAAACATTATTTCATATTTCTTATTATTTGTTGCCCAATATTATTTTTATTCCTATTTATATTAAATAATTTATATGTTTGTGGACTAGATAATTTTTTAGTTCCGAATTTAATTCTTGTTTATTCTTAATACAAGTGTCATAAAAATGCATGGATAAATTGCAGAATAGGGGCCTTTGGGATTTTGCGTCAAGAAATATTTTCACCAAAACGCGCCAATCAGCGTGTTGCAATTGTAAACTATGTAGTAGTATAGTTAGTTACTACTACTATGTAGTAGTAGTAAACTTAGTACACATCTTTTATACACATCAGTACATCATAGTTCACTTAAGTACTACTATGCAGTAGTAGAACTGAAAGAATTGTATACAGTACTAGAAAACCGGGCTACTACATTTGGCGTTTTTTACCCCAATTAGATCCACAAAAAAGTCGACAAATCCCAACGGCCCCTATTTTTGCAATTTACTATATATATTTTCCATAACTAAATATTTCGATACATTTAAAAAAAATATCTTGATACTAAGTTACATTGATGGATAATCATTTATAGGTAGATAATAAACATACATAAAGATAATAAAGGGTTTTGTTCTTTACTGATGTCATGCAAACGTTTGAAAAATTACTCAATTGTTCGGCTGCTAAAATTATTTTTATGTCATATTTATTATTATGTATAATGTTGTAATATTATACATAATAATAAATGTAATATTTCTAAGAAGTTAATATAATAAATGTATATTATTATCTTTTTCTACACATATAACAAATCAAATACGTTAAATAATGGAATATATATAATGTATGATAATAATATACATATGTATTAAAAATTATTAAAATATATATTCATTTATTCTATTTCCATATTACTACAAATATTGATATATGGCTTATACAATATCAGTATCTAATTGTTTTTACACAATGGATCAATTTTCCACTAAAGAATAATAAATGCAAAATTTAATATTATCTTTCATATCCACTATGAATCAATGTGTAAATGCAACAAATACTAAAATAAAAAATATATTTTTTTGAGTTATGTATAAGTTAAATGAATATTCTATATTTATTCGTTTACAGAATTAAACAAAGCATTAAAATTCACCAAAATTAAAGAGAATTTCTCTAATTCATTTTTCCAACACGTAGAAATAAATTGTTTTTAACTTATAAAGAAAATGCGGTGGTGAAAGTGAAACACTTCCTAATGTTGTGAAATGTGAAAATAATACTCAAATGCTTTGCTACACTTCTCCTCAAGCCTCGAAGAAGATCAATTTCGCACTTCCGCAGAGAAGGAAGAGATTTCCCAAGAAGTTTTTTGTTGAAAGCGACGAGTTCTCTTTTTTATAGGATGAAAGAGAATCAGATTTCACATTGGATGTGACATTTATATATTTTCTCGAGATCCTAATATTTTGTTTTTTTTTTACATACAATAGCAGAGTAGATGATAGACTTGAGACTTAATTTGAAATATTTTTTCTCAGTAACTGAAATATCACAATTTATTTATTTTTTGAGGAATTGTTTCATTTATTGCAATTCCATTAATTTTGTAATAACTGAAATTGAATTTCTGAGCATTTGTAAAAACATGAGTTCAGTAATTAATTGTTAAAATCAGATGATTGCTACCATAGCAATCTCAACCCATAGCATCACAAACACAATAGCAATCTCAAGTAATATGCAATTAAAATAAGTCAGATGAACTGTTATATATAGTATATTTCTAGCATTGTAATCGTGCTTCCTCCCTATGCACTGGCAAGAGCGTTCCCCTGTGGCGTTCAGGAGAAATGGTCAATAGGCCTCGAGACTCTTCCCCGAGAGGAAGTACAACACAACTGGCGCTACCGTTGATATGCGTTTAGTGCTGCGTAATCACATATTTCTGAGGTGAAACGTTTAGTTTGCAATTTTTCACCCCGAGAGGAAATATATTCAACACAATCTTGTGTACTAGTTGATCTACAGACTCTAACCCAGAGAGGAACTATATTTCGTGCATCCAGCCCGTATCTGAGTATCTTTATTTTCAGCTTATTCGTAGAATCCTTCCACGAATCTATAATTATATGTCTTTAAATGTGTTAAATATTGTATGTGTGTCGTGTTTGTGCATGCGTAAATAAACTGTGAGTTCTCCAATTTGCGCCTCAAGTCTCTACCCAACCAATCCAGGGTTGTTCCCACCCACAACACTAAATCATCAATAAAAATTGTGAGATGTAACGACCGATAAAGAGTAACAGTTACGCATAGAACGATCTCTATTTATGTAGGATACTGTATAATGCTGCAACAGCTTGTATTTTTGCTAAGAATAACGATTACATAATTTCTTTTTCAATATCAGCAAATGTAATATTTTTATTATATTTTTTTCTTTAGTGTATAAAAATTAATGTTAGATAACAAATTAAATGACATCGGAGTAATTCATAACCATTTATTAGTAATTGAAACTGAATATTTTGCATTGATTAAAATCTTAAAGTCAAAGACTGTTTTACATATTTGTTGATTTTTAATATATATTTGATTGACTAGAAAAACTACAGATGAAATTTATAGCATTTGCAACAAATATTTAGAAAGCATCTCGAATATCTTACCTTTAATTAACACATAATATCAATAAAGCGTTAGTGCAACCTTGCATAAGGAATGCTAGTATAAAATTTATTTGCCTATTATTTAGAAATATGTTACATAATTTTGCAACGGTATTGTATTGTTAAAATAAGTTGTGTCGTTACATTCCATCGCATTGTTCGATTATATTGCATATTGTTACAAATTATTGTATTGTTGAAACAAAGTTTCAATGATTTAAATAAAAGTACTAACCATTGTTTCAATATGCATATATTATATTGCATATTAAGGATTTATAGTAATAATAATATTTTATGATACATAATTATATACATAACTGAATATAAATTATTCCGAAAATTATAATTTTTCTTGGTAGCATTTATGTTTCTTCGTTGATAATTACAATAGAATTATTGAACATAAGGAAAAGCTCCAAAATCAAGCATGTTAGCAGTCTTCAAAAGACAATAACAAACGAAAGGTAAATCTTCAAACTTTTAATAGCTGATTTCTTAAAATACCATTAATTGACAATTACTGTTAGCAAATATCTAAGAAAGTAACTAAAATAATATATATTCATGAATTACTATCTATACAAAAAGTAATAAATTCTTGATGTATATTCTTTAAATATAATGTATATGGTTAAAAAGCCAAATATATCATTATAACTGATTGTAAACGAATAATACTTATGGAACTACAGTTAAATTATATTGAGTATAAAAAATCAATGATGAGTTTATGTATCTGGCTTCTCTTTTTATCTATATTAATATTATTATTATTATCCAGCATAAGTTATTACATAGTTTTCAATGAATGATTCCTTCGTATAGTTTTAAAATATAGATGTTTCATTGTTTTCCAGAAAACATTCAACCAAAATTATAAAAAATAAAGTTTTTGTATGCAAACATCTAAATAAGCACAGTAACTTTCCTGCATTTAGTGAGATATCAACGATAAAAATCGTTATCAGAAATTACAAACAATGCAGAAAAATGACTAAAACAATCGTTTTATAATACTTAACAAATATTTTGCTTAAAAATTCAATCAATTTTTTTGTTGGAACCAATTACATATTGTTACATATGCTACTACTGTTGAAAGCTGTTTTAATCTTGTAATCTTCGCTTAAAGATATTTTAACCATTTTTATTTAAAGTGGTAATGGTAACATGGTAATATTTTGATTTATTACAATGCACATATTCATTAATAAATAATTGTATAGTAAAACAAACATTTGTATAATATTTAAAAACAAAAATATTTTGCTTATTAATACAACAAATTGTATAGTTGAAACCAATTGCATGTTATTAGAAATAATATCAGTGTTTGCAACCTAGTGTATTGTAACAATACTGTAAATGTTACAATACACTAGGTTGCAAAGTTATATATGTAATTCAACATATTTAAGCACTGGTAACATTTTGTTAAATTATTACAATACAAATATACTGCGATAAACAATTATAATAAATTAGCATGAAGATTATAAATTTCACTGGTGATATTGATAAGCTTTGCTTAGGCTATAACTAAAAATACAAAACACTAATAACACACAGTTTTGACAGTCCTCAAAACCAGAGGTCCACTTGGTTTCCTGAAGCAACCACAACTACAAAGCTGAAAGCTTTTCTAAACAATCAAACAAATATCTAAATAGGCAACGCAAACATTCTACTACATTCAGAGAACCCCCAACATCAATAAAAGCGTTATCAAATGCAACAACCGATCAGAAATTTTCCCAGTTCGCTGCCAACACTGCTGTTCGTGAGAACGGAAACGTTGGAGTTAATACAGATTTTCCGCTGGTGGGGTTGGAAAATTCAATAAATCAGCATTTTCCAATATTTGATAACTGTAAACTGCACTAAACGCGACCAGGCCCAACGAGATGCATAATAAATATGAAGTAGGCTATCGTGTGCGGAGCAGGGTACTAAAATTTAATTTGCTCAGTAGTTGTGCATTAATTATTAAATGAATAATTTAATGCATGCAGTAGAGCTTTGTGTATTTAGGCTAATTGCCTACTTTGTGTAAATGAGAGATGAACCGAATAAGTTATTGTTTATTATCTGCTTCAATTATATCTCAGATGCGATGCCTATAGCTTTATCTAAAGTCGTCAACTATCTAGAAAGAAGTATTGGATGTTCGAATTACAATGCTTGAACAATTCCTTTGTTCGTAATTAAATGTAATTTGTTTAACTTCGTTGTTTACTACAATGGATATCATGCTCGCTACAATGGAGTAGTTAGGATTATAATAATTCAATTTAGGATTATTGTGATAAAAATGTGTATGCAGGAATTTCACAGAATAAAAAATTGTGCAGTTGTATATAAACATTCTTGTCTTGCAAAGGTTTTTATTTTTATATTGACTTTCTAATATAATTAAATTAGTTTTGAATAAAACTGTTTTAATTAAATATTCATGCTTCAATACGTTCAATAAAGGTTTTTTTTTCACTCTGATAAGTTATTGAAATTAGTAAATTATAAGTTTTAATATACTGGAATAAAATCATTATACTTATTAATTTATGTATTGATTACAATTTCTCTACACTTCTACTTCAAAGTATAATAATTGTATGCGGATATATAGAGAAAAAAATATTTCTAAATAAATCTTGTTCAGAATTATATAAATTTTTTAATATATATTTAATGCTTTTAGTTAATATGTTAAACTATACTCAATTATTTTTAGCTAATATATTTCACAATTGTAAGAATGAAAACTTCAACATATATATATCTATGAAGACCTATTTAGACATTTTAAATATATTTAATTAAAAAATATTCTATGAATTATATTAATACATTACTTATTACTGAATAAGTTAACTAATTCTCAAGAACTATTAATTCATTGAGAACAACATCACAGATGTATTAAAACAAAACTAATACAATCTAAAGGTTTAATAGTTGCAGTTCTGAATTCTAATCTCTTATTTGCAGTTCAATTTATAACCATTTATATTAGTCTTAAATTACTAATGTTTTAAAATCAGGATAAATAAATATTTTAAAATGTCATATATCTTCACTTATTTAATAAATTTGTATTAAAATTATTTTTTACAAAAATTACATTGTAAACATTTATTTTAGCTGGTATAGATAAGTATTATTTTTCAATTAAATTGCAAAAGTTTGATTTTAAATACGTACAATTATATTTATTAATTTATTTTAAAAGGAAGATAACTTTTATTTTATAGAAATATAGCCCTAATATACTGATAACAATACATTTCTCTTGAAATAATGCCAAATTAGGATGAAATTTGTCAATGTTCGCCGAGAAAATGTTTCTCTGGGAGTAATTAATTGAGTGCCACGATAATATTTCTTATCTTTTCCTTTCATTCAAGAATGATTTTTAAATCAATCAGTAGATGGTAATTAACAGATGCTCACCATCTTTTCATCAGAAAAAATGTAATTAGAGCATAATAATATGAGTTAGAGAAAATTTACCAATAGAAAGAATGTTGCATATCTATTATAAGTCGACATTTATAGAGATCAAACGAATTTAGGAAAGTAAATTATATATTATGATATCTGTCTAATGTGACATACGATGTTTATCTTTATATCTACTAACATATTAAAGAAACATTCTCGACGACTGTGGAAAGATAAAAAAAAAAAACACCGCAGCATTCATCTGGATTCGAGAAATAGTTTTTAAATATATCAATCAGTAGATGGCAATTGACAAATGCACACTCCGTACATTTTTTATCAGAAAAAATATAATTAGAGTATTATAATGCATATGAGTTCGGGAAGAAAATAAAAATAATGTTGTTTAACTCTCAGAAGTCGACATTTATAGAGATTAAAGGAATCAGTAAAACAAATTATATATTATGATACATGTTTATATGACATCACACTCAAAGGATGTTTATTTAATTCCTTCTATTAGCTCACACTCTCCCTATATATATCTTGTTCAAATATTGAATCGTTAATAAAATACTTTTTATTCAGTCACTCAAGTACGAATACATTTTTTTTTAAATTGTAGTGGATGACATTTGATGTTAATACAGTTTTTCAAATATTAATTCATTCATTAAATTTAATTAATTAATTTTATTTTTTTAGATTTAAGTTGCATATATCTACAAATAGATGGAGCCAGATAAACCTTAAAAAATGAATAAAATTATTTATAAAGGAGTTTCTGCAATAGAGAGAAAAAAAGTAGGAAATTGACTTAAAAATTTTATTTTTGTATTACTTGTTTTATATCTACTGACATATTTAAGAATCATTCTTGAAACCAATGAAAACATAAAAAGTCATCGTATCACTGTTCTGTATGTGAGAATGGTTTCTAAATATTGCATTAGATGGCAATTTTCAGATGGACATTTAGTATATTTTTTACCAGAATAATATAATTAAAGCACTGTAATGAATTTGAGTTCGAGGAAAATTTATAAATAGAAAAATGTGACTTGTCTGTCAGAAGTCGATGTTTGTAGTGATAGAATGAATCCACTAAAACAAAAATATATTTTATGATACATGTTTAGTGTGACATTACATTTAAAGGATGTTTATTTTTATAGCTACTGACATGTTTAAGAATCATTCTAGAATCTATGAAAAGATAAAAAAGTCATAGTATTACTCATCGGTTTTGAGAATGGTTTCTAAATAAAGCAGAAGATGGCAATTGACAGATGCCCAGTCAGTACTCTTTAAACCAGAAAATGTAATTAAAGCACTGTAATACATATTATTCAGAGAAAATTTATCAGCAGAAATAATGTTGCTTAAATCTCATAAGCAACATTCTTTCGACGAAGTCGACATTTATAGAGATCGAATGAATCCAGTAAAACATTTTTTTAAGATATATGTTTTAACAACATGTTATAGTGAATCATGTTGTGACAAATTAACATTTTATAATAATACATTTAATTATGACACATATTTATTATGATGCATGTTATTGTTAAAACATGCATCATAATAAAATATGTGTCTTATAGAGAAACATGTTATGATAAATTAACATTTTATAATGATACATTTAATTATGATACATATTTATTGTGATATATTTTGATATCACACTCAAGCGTTATTTTATCTTTTTATCCATATATTTAAAATCATTATAGCACTCATCTTTTTAATAATTTATGCATTATCTTTAATGTGCTGATATTTTAACAAGAGTTCTCTATTTTAACAAGAGACAAAATATCTCACTAGATTTTGATAACAATAATTCAAAGCGAAATTATTAAAATTTTGTAGTTGAATTAAAAATGCTAGAAAATGTTTAGAAAGTACAAATATTTTCAAATTAATTTTAAAGGTGAAAATAATGCAATACTTCGATTACGACCATTCTATTAATGATAATGGCTAAAGAACTCCCGATTAAAATTCCGAATTTCAATAATAAAAAATGAATGTTAGAATTTTATAAGCTTTTGGAAATCACCGAGAATTGCAAGTTGGATCGCCAAGATATTTCTTTGAAATCTATTTCCCCATTAAGCCTAACCTTTAACAAGCGGAATGCGTGAAATTCTTTTACCAGTGTATGGAATGTGAACTTTACAAACATTCACATTGTTGTAAGCAAACAATTGCTGTTTCATTAACAATAATTGAATTGGGCTATGAATATATAATCGCTTCACTAAGAGGAAATAGAGCATTTTACATTTTATTTAACATACATTGGTCACTATAATTACGTTTTCAATATTTCCATTGTAACAGACGTAAGTTAAAGAATGTTTTATACATTTTAATTGTGTGATTTTTGTTCTAATATATCATAAATTAAATTTCTATTTAACAAAAAAATGTATGTATTATGTGTTTTTTCTTAATTATCATTTAAATAAACAAATTTTTCGCGATTTTTTTTTTTTTATAAAGCTTACTGTACAGTTAACTCTTAAACTTATACACCAATCAAAAGCAATTATACTTTGCCAAAAAAAAAAAAAAAAAAAAAACAGTTGTTAAAGAGTTTATGAAAACTGTATTAAACTGCCATCATTTATAGTGAAGCAATTGAGTTGTGCTCAATCTAGCTGGCGGTTTAACATGTTTATCAAAAATGCTTTAAACCGACATTTTTGAAAGTGAAACATGCGAGTGGCTATTCATCAAGCTGGTGATTCAACATAGCTTTTAAATTTGGTAACCTTACTTTTAATAAATCTATAAAAACAGCGTTAAACAGCTATCTATTATGATGCATGAGGGTTGCAGTTAATCGGTTATGGCGCTTTAACGAGAAGTGAATATGCGTAATAATAATTGTATTTAGGATTATAAACAATTGTAATAAAAATGTTGTTGAATGAATTTCGCAGAATAAAAAATTGTGTTATTGTATACATATGCATATTATGTTTTTCAAGTTTATTAAATTTAATGATAAACACATATAGTTACAAGTGATATTACTATTTAAATCTGTTTTAATCTTATTTTAAGATATTTTAACGTTAGCAACACATTTTAACATTGGCTACATTTGGATTTATTACAATACAAAGATTCGTCAGTAAATAATTGTAGTAATAATAAAATAGCCATTTGCACAATATTTAACAAACATTTTCATTATTAATAGAATCATTTGCATCATTAGAAAAAAATTTCATATTATTGGTCACCTATTCTACAGTAGCCTTTATTTCAACATATTGGTCACATTTTGATAATTTATTACAATAAAAGATTCGTCGGTAAACAATTATAATAAATTAGCCATGAAGAATATAAATTTCACTGATGATATTCATATTCACTGATATGCTTTGCTTAAGCTATAAATAAAAATTAAAGATTTCCACACATAGATTTGACAGTCCTCAAAAACCAGAGATTCATTTGGTTTCCTGAAGCAACCGCAACTACAAAGCTGAAAGCTTTTCTAAACTATCAAACAAATATCTAAATAGGCAACGCAAACATTCTACTACATTACAGTAAACCCCCAACATCAATAAAGCGTTATCAAATGCAACAACCGATCAGAAATTTTCCCAGTTCGCTGCCAACACTGCTGTTCGTGAGAAGGAAACGTTGGAGTTAATACAGATTTTCCGCTGGTGGGGTTGGAAAATTCAATAAATCAGCATTTTCCAATATTTGATAACTGTAAACTGCACTAAACGCGACCAGGCCCAACGAGATGCATAATAAATATGAAATAGGCTATCGTGTGCGGAGCAGGGTACTAAAATTTAATTTGCTCAGTAGTTGTGCATTAATTATTAAATGAATAATTTAATGCATGCAGTGGAGCTTTGTGTATTTAGGCTAATTGCCTACTTTGTGTAAATGAGAGATGAACCGAATAAGTTATTGTTTTATTATCTGCTCCAATTATATCTCAGATGCGTGGCCTATAGCTTTATCTAAAGTCGTCAACTATCCAGAAAGAAGTATTGGATGTTCGAATTACAATGCTTGAACAATTCCTTTGTTCGTAATTAAATGTAATTTGTTTAACTTCATTGTTTATCACAATGGATATCATGCTCGCTACAATGGAGTATTTAGGATTATAATAATTCTATTTAGGATTATTGAGATAAAAAATTTGTATGTATGAATTTCATGGAATAAAAAAATTGTGTTATTGTATATAAACAGGCACATATTGCAAAGTTTTTATTTTATATTGATTTTCAAATATAATTAAATTAATTTTGAATAAAGTTATTTTAATTGAATATTCATGCTTTAATATGCACAATAAAGGATTTTTTTTTTTTTTCATTCTGATAAGTTATTGAATCTAGTATATTATAAGTTTTAATATATTTGAATAAAGCCATTATGCTTATTAATTTAATGTAATGATTACAATTTCTCTACACGTCTATTTCACAGTTTAATATTTGCAAACGGATATTTAAAAAAATATTTATAAATAACTCTTGAGAATTGTAAGAATCTTTTTTGAATATCTTTAATGCTTTCAATTAATCTGTTAACTACTTATTTAATTTTAGTTAATATTTTTCCCTATTGTCAGAATAAGAGCTTCAGCATATACATCTCTATGAAGACTATGTATTTAGATATTTTAAATATTTTTAATTTAAAAAGTTTTCCATGAATTATAGTAATATATTACACATTATTGAATAAATAAATTAATTCTCAGATCTATTAAGCCATAGAGAACATATCATAGATATATTAAATTAAAATTTTATACAATCTAAATATTTGATAGAATTTTTTTCCGTTCGAATTCTAATCCATATTTCAATTCATTGTATACCACATTTATATATACCACATTTTATCTCAAAACACTAATGTTTCAAAATTAAGGCATATATATATATATATTTTATAACGTCATAAAATTTTACAAGGTCATCTTTTTTTATTTAACAAAATCTTTTTACAAAAATTGCATTGTGAACATTTATTTTATTTAATTTGTATGAATATTATTTTTAAATTAAACGGCAAATTTTGATTTTTAAATACGAACGATTAAATTTGTTAATTTATATTAAAAAAATGTTATTTTTTATCGTAGAGAAATAATCCTAATATACTGATGACAATGCATTTCTCTTGAAATAATGCCAAATTAAGACGAAATTTGTCAATGTTTCGCACAAAAATATTTTTCCGGGTGTAATTAATGGAGTGCCAAGATGGTTTTTCTTCTTCTGTTCATGGCATTTGAGAAGGATTTTATGATTTTATGCATTTTATCAGTAGATGGTAATTGACATATGCATACTCAGTATATTTTTATCAAAAAATTGTAATTAGAGTACTGTAATACATATGAGAAAATTACCCAATAGAAAGAATATTGCTTAACACTCAGAAGCAGAAGTTGACATTTATGGAGATCTAATGAATCTAGTAAAACACATTATATGTATTATGAGTGTTTATTGTGCCATCCCCTCAAAGTATGTTTATTTTTAAATCTACTGACATATTTAACAATCATTCTCGTAGCCAATGAAAACATAAAAAAATCATCGTATCAGTCATCTGTATTTGAGAATGGTTTCTAAATATAACAGTAGATGGCATATGACAGATGCACACTAAATAAATTTTTTTTATCAGAAAAATGCAATCAGAATACTGAAATACATATGAGTTCGAGAAGAAAATAGTAAGAAAGTTGCTTAACTCTCAGAAAACGATGTTTATAGAGATCGAATGAATCAGATTAAAATAGATTAGATATTATGATACATGTGTATCATAATATATAATCTATTTTAATCTGATGTATATAATCTGTGTGTGTTATCACATTTAAATGATGTTTATTTTTATATCTACTGACATATTTAAGAATCCTACTTTAAGCCAATGAAAACATAAAAAAAATGATCGTATCAGTCATTGAAATTGGTTTCTAAATATAGCAGTAGATGGCAAATGACAGATGCCCACTGAGTACATTTTTTACCAGAAAAATGTAATTAAAGCACTGTAATACATATTATTCAGAGAAAATTTATCATCAGATAGAATGTTGCTTAACTCTTTGGAGTCGCATTTATAGAGGTCGAATGAACCCAGTAAAACACTTTTTATGATATATGTTTCAACAACATGTTATTGGGAATCATATTGTGATAAATTAACATTTTATAATGATACATTTAATTATGACACATATTTATTATGAAATATATTTAGTTTGACATGACATTCAAACGTTATCCTATTTTTTATATCAATTTATTTAAAAATCATTCTCAAATGCAATGAAAAGGTTAAAAATCATCATAGCACTCATCTTTTAATAAATTATGTTTTATGTTTGAATGTGCTGATATTTTAATAAGGGTGCTATTTAAAATAAGTCGCTATTTTTTAATAACAATAAACCAAAGCAAAATTATTAAAATTTTGTATTATTGATTAAAAAAGATGTTTTCAAATTTAGAAAGTACAAATATTTTCAAATTAATTTTAAAGATGAAAATAATGCAATGCTCCGATTGAGACCATTGTAATAATGATAAAGGTTGAAAAATTTCAGTGTGAAATTTGGAATTTTAATAATAAAAAAAATGAGTGTTAGAATTAAATAAATGTTTTGGAATCACCGAGAATTGCAAGTTTGAATTGCCAACATATATCTTCGAAACCTATCTCCCCATTAAGCCTAACCTTCAACAAGCGGAATGCGTGAAATTCCTTTACCAGTGTATGGAATGTTAATTTTACAAACATTCACATTGTTGTAAACAAACAATTGTTGTTTCATTAACAACAATTGAATTGGACTAAGAACATATAATCCCTAAGAGGAAATAGGACATTTTACATTCAGCTTCAAATTTTCATATATTGGTCACGATGATTACATTTCAGTATTTTCATTGTAACAGGCGTAAGGTTAAGAATTTTTATACAATTTTATTTCTTTGATTTTTGTTCTACTATATCATAAATTAAATTTCTATTTAACTAAAAATATATGTATTATGTGATTTTTTTATTAATTATTGTTTAAATAAACATATTTTTCCCGATAAGTTTTTTTTATAAAGCTTACATTATAGTTAACTGATAAACTTACACACCAATTAATTGGACTTATACTTCGCCAAAAAATGATTGTTTAACGAGTTGATGAAAACTTTATTAAACTTTCATTATTTATGGTAAAGCAATTGAGTTGCACTCAATCTAGCTGGCGGTTTAACATGTTTATCAAAAGTGCGTTAAACCGACTCTTTTTGAAAGTGAAACATGTTTGTAGCTATAAATCAAGCTGGTGGTTTAACATAGTTTTTTAAATTAGATAACATCACTTTTAATAAATCTATAAAAATCGCTTTAAACAGCTATGAAGCATGATGACGGAAGTTAATCGAGCATGACTGTTTAACGACAGTTGATTATATATATATTACATATATTTATTTACCCGAAATTAAACATTTTATAATTTATGCTTGAATTTGAATTCCAAGTTCTAAGTCTTTTGACTTAGAAATGAAACCCTTTCCTTTTGTCATAACACTGATTTGCAGGGTGCTATGTACAGGGTGATTATAATTAAAGTCTCACTTTCAAAATGCTGTAAAGAAAGAACCACTCGCAAAATGATTTAAAATTTGAAATGAAGATATTTGAAGAAGGGGAAACGATATGGCATCAAAAAAAAAGTTAAACCGATTTTTCCCATCCAATTTCATATGACCTTGCCGTGGTGGATAGGCATTCCACTAACAGTGTCACAACTGTTGAATGACTTGGAAGACATTTTCCGTCAAAAAACCGAAACAATCAAGCACATTGAAAACTACAGTTGGTTTAATGTGCAACTCATGCTAAATATGTAGCAATTTCGATTAAAAAGATCACTGACAGCCGAATTCACTTTCTTTATGCCACTTACAGCGCCATCTATTAATAAACATTTGAACTCATTGCGACGAGTGGTTCTTTTTTATAACTGGGTCTTAAATTATAATCCCCCTGTGTATTCATACTGATAACAAAAATTTATTTTAAGTTCATTTGTTAATTCTTTATAATATAGTAAGCTTTATTAGCTATATGTCATAAGAAATGAAGTATCATGGTAGTAGAATAATAGTAGTATTTGAATATAGTAATTTCTTTTAAAATAAATCACTTTTTGGTGTTAATGATATGTTATTAAACTAACACGAATTTTATAGCAGCTTAACTACAGTATATTGTCTGGATTATTTTTTCCGATTATTAAATTTTTAAAATATCAACATAATATAACCAAATGGTGCGACATTTTGGAAGAAATACATTATAAGATTCATAGAAATGCACCGATTGTGTCTTATCTTGCAAGTATTCCACGAATTCTACGAATAAATATAAACGCGAGGTTTCTTGAGAAAACAACATAAAAATAGAAAGCAGAAGAATCTATCTTGCATTAGATTCTTTCCCAGAATAGACTTTGTTGTTCACAGATAATGTGAGCTGGTGGTTTTCCCGGTATATTGAAACATGATATCGAATACAATTTTATCCTTTTTTTGTCTATGAGATAGTATCCTGTTTTTCTTAAAACTAAAGTAAGAAAACTTGACAAAAACAATTATGAAGAAAATATTCATGTCACTGTTGTAAAAAGTTTATTAAATGCATGGATAAACATATTTCATCTTAAATTTGTTAAATCTGTTTTTACAATGAAAAGTCCATTAAAATATTTTTTGTCAAAGAAAAATAAATTTCATATAAAACATAATTTTACGTTTTTTATTTAATATATACTATATTTATTTACCCAAAATTAATCATTACATTACATTTTGATACTTGAATTTCAATTCGACGTTTTTGACTTAGAAACGAAATTCTTTCCTTTTGTCATAGCATAGATCTGTAGGGTTTGATGTATATTTACACTCATGTCCATAAATTAAGGATAATGAAGTTCATGCAAAAGAAAGAGACAGAAGCAAAACAAATTTGTAAAGTCTATTTATTAAGCAAAAGGTAAAAAGAGCAAAAAAGATGCTATATGTTTCACATAATTAATAAAAATTGCGATTTTTACTCGCTGGAGCAAATTTCAAAAAGAACCTATTTAAAAAACAGTATAACATTGTCACTGTGATGGTTAATATGGACTATGCCTCCCGGACGATGCAATACAGGCCTTACAACGCCTAGGCATACTGAGTATCAAATTATCAATCTGATCTTGGGGGAATATTACACCACTCATCAAGCAATGCCCAAGAAACCATAACTCTCTGAGCTCGTTACTTTAATCTAAATGTAATATTTCACTCTTAATAGAATGAAAGCCGTCATAATATCTTGAATCCTCTGCCATACTTTTTATTTTTTCTTCTCTGGTTTATCACCATTAATTATTCCTTCTGAACTGTATATTTCCCATTTTACTTATGCTTATGTTAGTTTTTGTTAATTTTAGCAGATAACAGTTGTAATAGTTGCGTTACTATTAGTTATAATAGTTGTGTTAGATACTATAGCACTTTTTTTCTGTATTATATTACTTTTTAGTCATGTACACACATGTCCATAAATTAAGGATAATGAAGTTCAGGCAAAGAAAGAGACAGAAGCAAAACAAATTTGACTTATTTGAAAAGTCTATTTATTAAACAAAGGTAAAGAGCAAAAAAAGATGCTATATGTTTGACATAATTAATACAAATTGCGATTTTTACTCCCTGGAGCAAATTTCAAAAAAGAACCTATTTACAAAAACAGTATAACATTGTCACTGTGATGGTTAATATGGACTATGCCTCCGGACGATGCAATACAGGCCTTACAACGCCTAGGCATACTGAGTATCAAATTATCAATCTGATCTTGGGAATATTACACCACTCATCAAGCAATGCCCTCGAAGTTCCGGTTGACAGGTGGGAGGGTTGACGGGCTGCAGTTCGTCGGCCAAGCATATCCAACACACATGCTCTATTGGATTCAAGTCCGGTGAGTATGCTGGCCAATCCATACGGGTGATATCCTCCAATTGAAGGCATTCGTCTACAATGTTTGCACGGTGAGGACGGGCGTTGTCATCCTTAAACAGAAATGCAGCACCCATGGCACTCGAAACAAACGTACATGTTTGTTCCAGAATGACATCCCGATAGATGTGGCCTGTCATCGTTACACTCTGAACATGCAGGTCAGTTCTGGAACCAAGAATATTCCTCCCCAAAAGCCACCTGCACCACCGTAACGGTGTCGTTCAATGGTGTTCTCTTGGTGGTAACGGGTACCTGGCGCTCTCCATATGAAAGTCCAGCGAGAATCAGACTGCAAACAAAACCTGGACTCGTCGGAAAACATCACACCAGACCACTGTTGCGGTGTCCGCAATGCATGCTCTCTACTCCAGGTTAATCGCAGGCGACAATGAGTTGCGGTAAGTGGAAACACATCTGACCGGCCTACGAGCATATAGACCGTGCCCTAAGCGTCTGTACACGGTCTGCCTTGAAAACTGTCGTACCGGTAGCTGAAGAGAGCTGACGAGACAGGTCTGATGCTGTGTTCCGTCTGTTTCTTTTGGCAGTAACTGCTAAATACCGGTCCTCATTCGGCGTTGTAACACGGGGGTGACCTGTGCTATATCATCTACTCATTACCATCATCTTGGAATCGTTGCCAAAGCCTGGAGATGACACTCTGGGCGATTCCAAGTTCCTCAGATACTTCCAGCTGGGTACGTCCACATTCCAGTCGTCCGATAATTCTACCACGTAAAAATCATCCAAATGCTTCCTTTGTGCCATAACTATGCGGTTATTGCACTGAAAGGCTTTTAAAAGCTTACTTTTTTACTTCTTTGCCACCATTCCTTATATACACCTCTCTTACACTCGTCATTGTGACGTACTATCCGCGCCATTTCCTGTAATTTGCATATTCTTCTTCAAGATGTGTGTGATAATTCTATAGGTGAAATTTTTGTTTTAAAGTTCAATCTCTGTGTGATTCTGAATTATCCCTAATTTATGGACATGAGTGTATATTGATAACAAGAAAATAATTTCAAGATCATTTGTATTTGTTCTTTATAATATCAGCTCTATTAACTAAATGTCGTAAGATATTATATGAAAATTTGGTTTATAAATACAATTTGAGTATTGATATACCTAATGGCATGTTTGTGAATTAAATAGAGATTCTTTTAAAATAAATAATATTAAAGATTAGTAAGTAATGATAAATATTCTCGTTCTTGCAAAATTCCTTATATAAATATGTAAATATGTATATACACAGTTCAGTTACATTAATGTGACCTCCCTGTCAAAAGCCAGATAGTATATTCTGGCTTTAAGTGGAGTGTGGCATTAAGTGGTATTTAAGTGGTATTAAGTGTAATTCTTTATATACACTCCACTGCAATGTGCTATTACCTGCTTTTTGTGATTGGTTATTTCACGTTGATGTCGAAAGTAGGTGGTGGTCACATTAATGTGACTGGACTGTATATATATATATATATAATTCAAGGAATTTTGCAAGAAACAGAATATTTATCATTACTTACTAATCAATAATTACAAATTACTTACTAATCTCAAATCTCTCTCTTTATATATATATATATATATATAATTTCACATCTTGCGATAAAATGTGTTCTTTTATGAGTTTATATTCGCTTATAATCAAATTCTTATAATTAATTCCATGTGCATCAAATATTTTAAGAGCCTGATCATTTTATCAAATTCCCCACTACATATTTCTGTTCCAGCTATGCAGATTACTTGGCGTAAGATGTCCCATCAAAGAGAAAATAAATTCGACTATCAAAAAATTGCTGATTACTATTAGTAGTCTGTCACTTTTTTATTTGTCTTATTATCGTATCATTAACATGATATAAAAATTTTCACAGCATTAAATCGAATATCTCTTCCTTATCATGTGGTCTTTTGGCCAATTAGATAACGCTCTGGCCTTCGGTACCACAGACTTCAGGTTAGAATCCCGGCGGTGGCATGGATGTTTGTAAATGTTTCGTAATCCACGTTAAACTGTAGGTCCCGGTCTAATTAGCCTAAAGTGAGCTAAAAAACGACCAGAGAGCGGCAAGCCAAGCCAAACCTCCACTGGATATCATAATTACTTACTACAGTATCACGTGACTAGTATTTTTTAAAACTAAAAAAGATGAAAAATAAAATTTTAGATATAAGTATAATTTTATTTTCCTATAGTTCAATTGTATTTAGGTTTAGAATATAAATTATTTCATAAACAAATTATTAACTATTAAATATTTATTCTATTTATTTTTATTTTAAATTATATTTAATATAAAATAATGAATAATATATTTTAGCTTTGAATGATTCAATATTAAAAATAAAATAGGAAAATTTTGCAAAATTCATACAAATTTAAACATACAATTAAAATTAATAGTAATCTAATCTAACAAATGATTATTTTATTTGTAATGGTGGTAATATTTAGGCATAATTTAATAATAAAAATTCATAAAAAGCAAAATTATAAACATCACCAATATATTTTAATGCATTTATTCTTATTTTAGATTATATTTACCATGCATGTAACAATTTATTTTATTTCTTATTTAAATCGATATAAAAATAATATTTGAAATAAGAAAAATTTAATCACTTAGAATATGTCTACTATTCAGTAATTTTTTATAATATAAAATACTTTACAACTTAAAATTTTTTAAATCAGTATTTCAGATAACATTTTTACAAATAAAGTGAGAGGTGCTTCAACATGTAAAAAAGTATAATATTTTAAAATTCTGAAACCCTGTTTATTTTTTATCTTTAAAATTTTCAACAATTTGGACAACTTTTAAAAAATTCATTGATCCATCCTTATTTTTACTTAGAAATAACAGCATTTACTGATTATTTCAATGTCCTTTCAGAAATAAAATAAAATGTAAGACTTCAACTTCTTTAGACGTTTTCTTTATAGCGGAACAAATCCTTAAAGGATCCTAAATGGAAAATCGAGTAAGGTAAATAATATCAGAATTCCCACGTGTAAGAAGATTTAAGTTCACTGTAAACTTCACTGCAAAAAATTTCAATCATGTTGAGTGGGGAGAAAAAAAAAGTGTTAAGGGAGAAAGTGTTGAAAATGTTTGCAATATTATATTTCGCTAAATTTTGTATATATTTATTTCTATTTCTTGCATAGTATTTCCTTTCTCATACTGGAGATATTGGCAATAAGATTTTTAAATTATTAGAAGCGACATTATCTTTCGATAGAGATTTAACTACCCTTTGAATATAATTATACCACTAATTGTTTATTGATAAGAAATGGATGCATTACTTTTATAATTAATTAGGGTAAAATTGGAAGAAAACCTGAAACAATCTCACCTTGATTGTAAATTGGTGTGGTTTGTCGTTCTAAGCTCCTCTTGTGCCCACGAGGGCTAAACAGACCGGGACCCACAGTTTAAAGTGGATTCCGAACCACTCACAAACATCTATGCCACAGCCAGGATTCGAACCTGGAGCCCCAAAGGCCAGAGCGCTAGCCAATTAGCCATCACTCCATCCATGATAGTCAATGAGAGATACCTATACATTTGAGTTTGAATATTCTTGTTTGTAAAAGTAGTGACTAAAATATATGATTTTCTAGTTTTTGATTCTAATTAAAGTCCTGGATTATGACTGAAAATAGAATTGATTATTGCTGTATTACTATTATTGCTAACCTGTTATTTAAATTTAAGAACATTTCCTTATGTATCCAATTTTCTTGAAATATACTGAGTTAAACATAAGATTGGGTCTTGATGGAAGTGTCTGTAATACTCTGGGGCTCAGTACCACTGGATTCGGGCTAGAGACCTACAGTGTCATGGATGCTTGTATTGCTTCGGAATTGACTTTAAGCTGTATTTCTCAGTATAATATGACTGTTGGGCTCAGGGCAGATAACTCTACGCCTTAAAAAAGAAAAGAACATGCCATGTTTCGGAATCTTCCAATAGGCAGAAAGATTAAACCCACCGTGGAGCTGTCAAGCCATTGAAGAAGAGTAAGACTATTGCTTCCAAACAAAATTCAATTTTCTAAAGCTGATTACATAAGTGTGTATGTATGAAGGGGGTTGAACACAGAACATGCTTTATTACAATGATATTATTTTATGACAATTACTGCTTTATTTGTTAAAGATCTTTACCTATTATTGTTATTATTATTATTTTTGCAACATTAGGTTAAATTCAAAAGCAAACAGTTAAAATCAATAACCGCCAACACTTGGTTGGTGGAAGTCGAGTGCAAATGGCTGGAAGACCGGACAATCTCAAGTGTAGATTGCTAGAGATTTAAATATAATGCCCAATGTCGTGCATAACTTTAAAAAAAAATTCACAGGTAGTGTCTACATTAAGAGAAAAGCTGGTCAACGTCACTCAAACCTACAACAGTCAAATAATATCACTGTTTGTTTATTAAATGAGGCCTAACAGAGATGCAGTTAACCGATTTTTGAAGAGTTACTGTTTCGAAAAAGTTGCGCGGCATCTTTTTTTTTTTTTTTTTTATTATTGCAAGGAGACCTGATGTTTATATGGAACTCATTTTTTTCTGCATATAGGGAAGCCTGTTTAACATAGTACAAGAAACATCGAGTTTGGACCATCGAGTAGCTGGATGAGTGGGACGGTCTCTAAAGGGACTCCTGAACTATCTAATTTTCAGTTGTAAGAGCTGTATAACTATTAGAGGGGGCAATACTTCCTATCAACAAATTTTCTTTTCGTTTTTAAACTCGGATAAACTACTGATGGATACAGATTCCACTATAGATGTGCCTTATGCACAATAACGAGCATATACCATAACTATTGTGACCTTACTTTTTTTCATTATATCAACCTGCGTACACACTTAAGTTCTTTACTATCTCTCCAGTAGTTCTGGAGATATATGGCTAAAAGTGAAAGTTATTAATATTTCGTACAACACACTACACCACACCATATCACTGAGATTATAGCTGAATACCCCTTTACGATTTGGAGAATGGGAATGCAATTGTGCTCCAGAAATTTTGAACGAACTACTTTAAAGACAATATCTGAGGAGTTTGTACACGATTCCTCTCTTCCTGAAGACCAACTTTACTTTACGTTACCCTACACCTCGCCCCTATATCCAAGGCTACTGTGTGTAGTTTACCAGTTAAAAAGATGAGGGTGGGGAAAAAAGGTTACAATTATGGTAAGGTTACATGACTAAAAAGTAATATAATACAGAAAAAAGTGCTATAGTATCTAACACAACTATTATAACTAATAGTAACGTAACTATTACAACTGTTATCTATGAAATTAACAAAAACTAACATAAGCATAAGTAAAATGGGAAACATACAATTCAAAAGGAATAATTAATGGTGTTAAACCAGTAAAAAAAAAATAAAGTATGGCATCGGATTCAAGATATTATGACGGCTTTCATTCTATTAAGAGTGAAATATTACATTTAGATTAAAGTAACGAGCTCAGAGAGTTATGGTTTCATGGGATCATTAAATGTTAATTTTCTTCTAAAATCTTCATTAATTAGATGATTTTTCATCTGATGCATGAGTTGTAAGTTATATTTTTGTGGCAGTAAAAAAAAAGACTTAGAAGGGATTTTAAGATTTTATAATTCTATAATAGGAAAAGTAGTTGCATAATGTAATGGTTCTCTAGTTCCTCCATAGGAACGCAAATCTTTTTCTGTGAAGTTGAATCTTTGAGGTATGTTGAGAATAGACCATGAGCACTTGTAAACGTAATTTCTTCCATAGTTAGAATTCTGTGGTTTTTTGATTCTTTAAGAATGATTTTGAAAAAAAAAAAATGTTCGCCATATGTTGCTATGATTCCAACCTCGTTGCCAATCCTTTAAAAGACAATTATTTAAGCAACATTTAAGAAATGAAAATGGATATGGAAGCCAAATTGATTCGAGATCAATCAAGTTTGCTTTAGCAATGCTATTTGCGTACTCGTTTCCAAAATAACCTGCATGTGCTTTTATCCAAAGCATTTGTAGGAACCATTGCTTAAGAGTTTTTCTGTATTTCCTTGGTCATTAAATGAGAGGTTTTAGGACTAATGATGGCAAATAAACTTGATTGTTCTGTCCAAACTGATACTAGAGCATTTAGAGCAATATTCTAAGGCTTTTTGATGTCGATAATTCATCTACAATATCTTCCTAGATGAATTAAATTTTTGAAATACAACTTTATTTCAAAATTTTCCCTTCCATTTATGAATTAATTTTTATTTTTTAAATTAATCTGCGAAAATATCCAATGTGGAATTTTGGTTGATGTGATTATGAATGCAGAGTTTGAGATCTAGGTCAAAATTTGTCAAGTGTAGACAAAATTATAAGATACAATTTTAAATTATTCAAAGGACAACATTTTTTTTTTATATTTAGAAAAATAACTCTTAAATTAAGCTATACAAATTATAATATTCATTATAAATATCAATTAAAGTCTTTAAATTGTCCATTTCAAGAAAAGTTTTGAAGTATTAAATGGTTTATTGTTTGAAATTAGTGTTTCCATACGAAGAACACCCAGTAAAGTTAATAACTTGCCTCTTCTCGTGCTGTAGATAATTTGAAGCGGTTGAACATTGCGAATCCAAATGGAATTCATTTGATTTTTTAACACCAATGCAGTTTATAATTGTTACAAAAAGAGAATCTTCGCTGTTTCATTATATATATTTTTATTTTTTTGGTAGATTTTTTTCTTGAACTGCCGCTAAATTTAAACTGTTTTTGAAAAATAATTATTTGCTTATGATTTTCTGTAGAAAAGTTCATGGAATTTATAACTTAGAAACAAATTGATATTAAAAGTAATTTTTTTAAGTAAATTACAAAGAATTTAGTTTTTCTTATTTTTGTTGGATTTCAATATCGAATTTGACATAAGTTTAACTATCACTGTGAAATGGTACAATGATTTAGTTCTATGTTAAAAATACATCAAGCAAATACATACACAAAAAATTGCACTTATATTTTAAAACAAAAATTCATAATTAAAATCCCCCTTCAAAATGGTGTATTTAAATAAATATTTATTGCACATATTAGATTCTTCATACATTGAAATATAAATATGTTAGAAAATAAAACTTATTTTATTGAGCCAAAATATACAACAGAGAAAACGGAACAGTAAAGGCACAGGTTTTTTTTTCACACCATGCGATTAACGGGCATATTGTAAGTTGATCATAGAGGGTTCTATTGGTAATTCCATACGTTTCACGTTATAATCACTAAGTAACTCGAGTACTCTAGTCTATACTGGATTTGGCTTAGATTGCCTCGATATGTAATTTCGATCATCTCCACACAATACCGTATTTAGTCGAAATGTGAAACCTATTTAACGGCTATTTGTATCAAGCTTCATAGGAATTAGGCCTCACAGTTTCTAAGCCAATATCATATAATGTACTTGATATAAATTGCTCTAAATAACTATTTCTTCTTTTAATAATGGATTATAAATATATAAATTGATTGAAATATATATTTTAATGTATAATTAATAAGTTAAGTATGTATTTGTGCAAAAATTTTATTAGTGAATTTTTTCCGCAGTGGATTCCTTTCTTTTCGCCTGGATTTTCTTGGTTGCATATAAAAAATGAATTTTAAAACTCAGAAAATAAGCGGATGATAATATAGAACTATATTATATCACTTCTGTACATCTTTTAGAAGAGAAAACATATTTTTAATAGTTGTTTACATAGTGTTATATATAGGTTCTCGAAATTTTTTTTAATATTCTAAATATGTTGAAAGAAAACCTTTTATACAACAAATAGCAAGTGGGAACACATTTATTCTTTTTTGAAAAATATAAAATATTCATTTTTGAAAGTGTTTTGAAAAAATCAATAAGTCAAAACTAAAATTCGCGATTCAGAAATATTGCAGGAAAACATACTCAATCTTTTATACAATATCTATCTTTATATCCTCTAAACAATTTAACATGAATACTGTATAAAAGCAATGCATTGTGAAATATTGGCATTGCTGTAAAACGTACATAGATTCTTATTATAAAATTGCAATATTTTTCTCAAAAAATAATAACGCCTTTTTTTCGTACTTTTTATGTTCACATTAGAAAACAAATGCATTCAGATAAAGAAATTTTGTCCACAAAGATTTATTTATTTATTTATTTTGTTTTGTTTTTATAAAAATAAAAACCCGTAAAAACATTTAATACTCTTTAAACGATAAGATATACATTTAAATCACTGCTATGCCATTTACATATAGCGTCTTAATAAATTAACTGTAATATGATGAATTATTGCTTAATGATGAATTATTAATTTTAAATATATAAAAGTAAAAGTTTTTCAAGTATACAATTAATTATGCAGATTCATTTTATAAACGCAGTTGTCGGAAATATCTTTAATTTCATTATTATTTTACTGAACATCAGTGAGTCTTGTATTCTACATAGGTATGTCATGAACCGACGAAAGATGAGGGGATAACATCGATTTTTAGGAAAATTTTTTGTGGTAATTGCGCTGCATTTGTGTGTCGTTAAGAGAAAACTAAGAAAACTTCTGCTAACTAGCCTGACTACCAATGCAAGAAGCGTAACACGCACTGTCTCAATTGCCATATAATCCTTTTTTTCTGAAAGCAGTGACTTCAATCGTAAGCAAATTCTAACCTTAATCGTCCTGCACGCTAGTTGCACACATAAACACTGGTCTACGAAACATATTACTAGGGGGCCTGATGGCCGAGTGACTAACGCTCTGGCCCTCGGGGCACAGATTTCGGGTTCGAGTCTCTGCAATATCATGCATGCTTGTAGTGGTTCGGAATCCACTTTAAACCGTAGATCCCGGAATAATATAACATTAGAAAGTTGGAAGTAGGGCTGACAATTCTACCCCGTAAAAAGTCAGACTACTATCTAAGGGTGCTAATTCACAAAGGAAACTATCCCCTCCTTCCATGAGGCTACATGGGTTCTTGGATGTGGTCTAGATGTTGCTGTCTACCAAGTGGGATAAGAAGCAACACATATTACTACAGAATTTATGACGAGGAAATGATTACTCGTAAGATCAAATTGCTTAAGATAACATTGATATTGTCTTCCTGGAGGGCTATTAAAATAACAGTCCCGCCTTTATGTATTATTTGGAAATAAAGCTGGAAAATTCCAGCATAACTATCGATGTCAGACTCTTTAAACTCGTTGCCCCATTGCCGTGGAATCATTCTAAAAGCAGTTGTTTTAACACTTGTAATCATTGGATTTGAACCTGAAATCTTCTTCATGTTAAGTCTATAATTATCATGAATTGGTTCATTAAGAATTGAACACAAAGTTTCATATTCAAATAGAGTTCTTGAATTGTGTACTGTCATAGGGTAGGTGATTTACGTCCTATAATATCATAAAATATATGATTTACTTACCGTAACGTCTTAGGACAAGTAATTTACATGCTATAATGTCATTTCATACTTAACTAACTTACGTGCTTTAACTTTATTAGATATGTGTAGTAACAGGTTAGATATCTAACATAGGCAGTAATATGCAGCAATAACATCAGATTTTTGTTGCGATTTACAAAATATTATAAATAAATAATGTGGTAGTAATTAAAAAATAAAGCAATGATGCAAATTAGCAATTTGGATTCTTAAAAAAGCATTATAAATATACCAGATCTGCATTAGCAAATCAAATATACGGCAACGTTATTCAAGATTGTGATGAAAATCAAAATGAACACTAACATCTGTCGGCGTTTCTGAGTTCTAATTCCAAACTGATGACTACGTCTTTATTTATTTCCCTTTAACTATCAAGAGGAAGAAAAAAATTACTTTATCCGATATTCGATTTCTACTCAATGACGTCATCACCGTTGGCCTGAAATGACACTGTTTAGATCCCGAGACAGGGGGATGATCCAAGTTTTAGAAAAGTTAGCCGAATTTTTCTTGTGGGGGGGAAAGCAAAAAAGATCGATGATTCCTGGTGATGATGGGCGATGAATGGATTCAAATATTGATTTCCTATGTGCGAAGGAAGTGCTTTTCCTTTAAATATCAACGGTAAAGAGCGAGCGAACGTCTTTTGTTAATAGTGCTTGCTGCTGAAGTTTTCTTTCGAGATGCGTGCAATGCCATGCTTCTATTCCGAAAAGTCAAATTAATGATTTCGCAGATGCAATTAGAAGTAGCTAAAACGAACGCCATGTTTTCTGATGGCGTTTCGTTCATTTGCTTCTTGGAGATTTAAATGTCTTTATTGTGAAATTGGAATTCGAGAAAATTTATGATTTCAATCAAGAAACATCTACATTATTATGACTTATCTGGATGCGCCTTTGTAACGTTGAACTGAAAATTAGTTTTTCTTAAATTAGTTTATAGATAAACAAATAAATTTCCCCTGGAATTCGAATAAAATGTTATCGCAGTATTAAATGGAAAGAATTAATTAACATTTTACGCGAATGCTTATTTGAAATCTATTTTGTGTCAACTGTAAAGTTATGATTATTAGTTTAGTATCTGATAATGCTGACTTTTCAGACAGATGCTCTGTTATTTTTAATTCTTATTTAGTAGATTTTGTGATGAAGTCGATGAAATGAAATTTCTGGTATGAATTAATTATTCTTGTTTTGGATGCACATTCTGTAGAAGATTTATTCTTCACATTTGTATTCATTTTTTTTTGTCTTCATTGTCTAACTCAGTGTATGTTTTAAATATTTTTCAGTAAAGTATTAAATAGTTCTTGCTGCATAACTTAGTTTGTCTGAGTTCATTTCTTTTTTTCAAAACGTATCTTTTTTTTTTTCCATAAGCTATTAAAATGTTTAATCCTAATGGCAAAAACTAATTCCAAATCAGACACTGTACGTAATACTAGATATAAGGTATGACTTTTCTCGTATATAAATGAGAACAATGACCTTAAGTGACATTGAAGTATATTAAATTATTTAATTTATAAATTAAACTAATATGCTATTTCCATTATTTTGAATTAAATTTTAAAAATATACTTTATTTAATAACATATATGGACTTTGTTTTTAATTTAACAAATCCGTAATTATTTTTAAAAATAATAACTAATCAATAACACTTTGTTGTTTTGCAAATTATGTAAGAAAAATTATAGATTTAACGACTTAAAGTGATATAAAATGAATAGCTACATTTGTAAAAAAAAAAAAAAAAAATAATAATTAATATTTAAAAATGATCCTTAGAAATGAATAAATTTCATTTTATCAAGATCTTTAAAGATATATGTGAACGCATTATCCCCATTTATTTCATTTTTCTCATTAATCATGCTGAAACATAGCATGTTAAATGGAAAACTTTTTTTTTTTTTAAATTATACAATATTTATATAACAAAAGAAGCGATTTTATTTTTATGAATGAAGAAAAATATCTAAGATATCATAGCTCACAATATATTTGTTACCAGCCATAATACACAAATTACGTTAGTATATTGGCAAAAATTGGCATTAAAATTAAGACGTCTTTGAATGTTTTCTAAATGTTATTTTAATCGTCTCTTAATTTTTTCTTACATAGATAAATTTGAAATAATATTTATATAAATTTGAAATAATATTTATATAAATTTGAAATATTATTTATATAAATTTGAAATTTAATTTTCCTTACTTTCGTGAAGTGAGTGGCCATCCCGTTTGCTAAACTTCTTTTTTGCTTCCGTACACATCAAGATGTCCGACTTCACACAGTAGGAAATTCAAAAACTATTCACACTACCTGTAAATGAAATGAACACACTAACATTAATATCATAATATATGATATTAATAAAGCTATAATAAATTTCAATATCAATGGCTGCTTTAAAAATAAGTAGAATGAATAAATTGTGTAATAAAATGTGTGGGAGTCTTCCTCTACCAGTTATTCAAAAATTATGCCAAGCTCATTTTTTTTTTCACCTATGAAATTGTGTAAACTCATTGAATGGGAATTCTCTAAATAAAATTGACGACACTACAACTTATTCCATTGAGATTGGTAAACTGGAAAAGAGTGGGGCTGTGAAATAGGTTATCTCACAGAAAATTAACGCTATTCTTCTTAATGTAAATTCTAAATATTAAAAATGTATTATAATTTAAAAAAACTATTATATTATAAAAATAAAGTTAATATATAATAATAATAATATAAAATATAATGGATTATTTATTAATTTAAAGTTATAAGAATTAAAAAAATAAAATTATAATTGAAAAATAAATAAAAAAATTTAATTATATTAATTAAAAAAAATAAATATTATTTTATAAAAAATTTATATTATTATTAAAATTATGATAATGTAAAAATAAATCTATAATAATATAAATTGTAATCTACAGTTGTTATCTATAATAATATAAATTACAATAAATTATTTATTAAAAATGAAATTATAATTACAAATTAAATAAAAAAATGTTATTCATAGAAATAAAAAATTAAATTATAATGTTAAATTTCAACATTATAATTATAATTATAATTTTTAAATCATATTTATATTCTTATTCATATGAATTATGATTAAGATTTGCAAAGAGATAAAGATTTGATAAGGTAAGATTTGCTACAACTGAAAACAAAAAAAATTATATTGACAGAAATAGAAAATAATTTTAAAATTTCAACATTATAATTAAAATTTTTAATTATATTTTTATTTTAATTGATATGCATCATGATTATAATACAATTGATGAAATACTACTGTTTCATTCATTCATGAATTAATTTAATATAGTATTCGTGACGTATAAGATTTTCAAGTAACTAAAATTATTTAAAACTTTTGTGAGTTTTCGTTTAAAAGGAAATAAATGGCGTCCTAAGATTTGCTGCAACTGAGATGCATAAAAAACGCGTTACTCCACCAAACTGAGACGCATTACTTTTTATAATGTTTCTCATGTTTTTCCAAACTGACGCAATAAACATAAAAGTCTATACCAGAAACCTGTTGGGTATTTTAAGCATCCTTCCTTGCATCTGTGGTACTTGCTTTTGCAATATAAAACAATATGAACTAAATCTCCCAGTAGAATAGCTTTGGAGAAAACTTGCAAATCGGACGAAATTTCAAGTTTTTGAAATATGTTCACGAACGAATGCACATTTTTATATCTTAGCATTAGTTGCACCTGCTTCTATGGCATGCCGAATGCCTGTTTTTGTTTTGAAAGTCGTATTTTTACACTAAACTCGGGTTACAGAATCTCTTGTAGATGTTGTATAAATTTGCATTTTAAAGATGCATTTTTACGTTTTTTTTATATTATTCATTCATCTATGTATTATACTATAAAATTTATGTGTGATACGTTTTAAAGCTAAAGACAACGTACACTTGTTTAGGCTTATGTTATTCTACATAATTTTTTTAATTATAGTTATAGGGTTTATTTCAATGGATTTAATATAAACATTATAAACTTTGTATTAGATTAAAATTGATATAATAAAGTTAAATTGATTAACATTAAAAATAATGTTATGATTTTATAATTATTGATGTGTACCAACAGTTGTACGGAACAGTTGTACAATAGTACCGATTTGATGTGTATTAACAGTAAAGGTAACCAACTAAAATATCAGTACCAACACAAAAGTAAGATAAGTACCAAACCAAAAGGAAAGATGAATTAATTTCAAATTAATAAAATTAACTTAAATTAATTAACATCAAATTAATATATTAAGCATATAATTAATTTCCTTCAAAATATTTCCATTGTATCTTCATGAATTTTGTATTTTCATTACTGCATATAATTTGATTTAATTATAATAAAATGCAAAAAAACAAAGTTTCAGTTATAAGAAAGAAATTATAAATTTTTTTTTTTTAAAAGTTACAATATACAACCAAAGACCCTACCTAGACATTTGAAGTACAGTAAAATTTAAATTAATTGACAACAAAATATTTCACTTTTCATTTCAGAATTTAAAAAGAAATATATTGTTTTGATCTGATGAGTAGATGCCTCCAACAGTATCATTATCCCATCTATTAAAATTGTCAATTTGTAAGAATTTAGTACGAAAGCCCGTAAGGTACATCTCCCAACTTATCCGATTAATATCATGCCTTATAAATTCTTTTATAAGGCATGATATATATTATCTCGATTTCAGTATTGCAGTTATATCACCAGAATAAAAAATTAATTAATTATTTACACATTTTAATTTAATTTGAAAAACACTTTTTTGATGTACTTTTTTTTCCTGTTTTTAGAGTATTATTATTACTATTATTTAAAAAACATATAATTATAAAATAATTAGAATTTTAAATAATATTATAAATCTCTTTGAAGAGATTTATACTATTTAAAAATATGTTGTATCTCCTTTTAATTGAAATGCAACTGCAGCGTGTTTGACAATGAAATTTCTCCTGAAAAACGAATTTGTCATTTTTTTTATCCTTTTTTTCTTAATATTGCGGACATTGAATTAAAATTTTTTTTTTTTGTCTAATAAAAACTACAAAGTTTACTAGCGTAAAAATTAATATCATTTATTCAAAAATAGAAATATAATCCATTTTGAAATAAATAATATTCATTCATATAATTCAGTTTAATCTTAATCACTTAATATTTTTTTAATATTATTTTTCATATTTCATCAATTTATCTGAAGGAATACGATATAAATATAGAAGAAATATTAATGTATGTAAAATATGCAGTGTCAATTAAAGATTATTTTTATTCTAAAGATTAATAACAAATATGCGAAAAGATAAAATGAAATGCAATTTGAGAAAAAGAGAATTAACATATCTAATAGTTTTTCTTAGCGTTAATTTCCTGATGTAGATGTTATTACTTGTTGACAAATGCAATAAGAAATAAAAAGGGCGCCACCACATGAGAAAGTGCTATGTGTACTGTGGATAGAGAAAACATCCAAAGAAAGTTATGTCACGTATCATTAAAATCCAACAAATATTCCATCAATTTATGCATCGGTGTAGAAATTTTGACACAGGAAATGTTTAGAAGACAAAAAAATTACGGAAACAAATTCCAAACAAATCAGAATCGTTTTTTGGAGTCCGAGTTGAAAAGTGAAAAGAGTTGAACAGCAATCGGTGAGAAATGTTAAACAGCAACTAGCATTAGTGAAATCTACTATTTATAATGCCCACTACAAAAGATTAAGGCTGAGATCTTGCAGAATGCAATGATTGAAACCTTTAAAAATAGATGATAAGTTTTACACCGATTTCATTTGACATGAACTTTGATGGAGAAGATGAGAATTTTTGACCTGAATCTGCTTCGGCTATGAATCCACATTAAGTCTGTCTGAAAGGTTCATCGCTTTAACATTAAGGCATAAATGAATTCTGATAACCCACACATTTCAGTTGAACATGAATGAGACAATTTAACGTTCGGTGCGTTATTTATGTAACACTATAATCGACCCCTTCTTGAAGAAGATGATTAATGGTGATATGTACCGTTTTCTCTTTGTACATTATTCAACAATTGGAAATTTTAAAGCTAAATTATTTATTTCAGTAGGAGTAGACTCCACACCACTGGACACGTCCTGTAATTAAATTGTTTGATAGTAATTTTCCTGATTAATGAATTTATCATGGATCATCAATATCTTGACCTACACGATCATCTTTGATTTCTTTTTATAGAGTTATGAGAAAGACATCGTTCATCAAACATCTTTTGATATTTTCTTTTTAAAGTAAAATATAAATTAGTAATTCTCACTGTTAAACCATAATTATTAAAAAGTAATTGGTGGAAAATCGAGTTCAATTGTATATTCTTCGAACTATTAAAGGAACTAAGTAGAACTACATTGAATACACTGTAGAAAAATTGTTAGAATTCTTCATTTTTTTTTCCGCAAACTGCATTATTTATTCAAACGTCATTGTTTTTATATTTTAGTTATCAGTGTTTTCTATTAATGAGGTCTACCTCAGACAGAAATCACTTTAGACGTTCGTGATGATTCTAGCTGGAGGTATCTGTTGAAATGACTGAAATAAAAATCCAGCATACTTATTGTAAACTATAATATTTTCCCCTTCCTCTTAAAATGCCTGGTTGCATCTTATATTTTCAAAATGCCTGGTGGCATTGAAATACAACTACATCGTGTTTGATAATGACATTTTCCTGAAGTTATGAATAAACTTGAAATGTATTATCAAAATGTTGTTTTATACTCGTAATTTGTAATATAGAATAATGAAATCAGAATGACATGCTAGCATTTTATTGAATCCAGTAAAATGCATGCAATAGAAAATTTTCAAAAAATGAAGTTACAACAAAGAAAACAATTTTTGAAGACTTTATATCAATATTTTCCCATTTTATAGAATTTTTTCCTAAGGTAAATTTTATATCAAATCAGTAGCGCTTCTTATCACTGCTTAACTGGAAAAATAGAATGTAATGGAAAAAAATACTAAATGAAATTTCTTTTACTCTACTGCAACAAAATTTACGAAATATTTCAATTTGTTCAAAAAGAAGCATTGTAAATTCATTTTCTTGGAAAAGAAAGACTACAAGTAAAATAAATTTTTTTTTTTTTGAATTCTTTAAGAAAATTTTATTGAAAGAAGTGAAACACGGTGAATTGGGGAATTTTAGGTCTATATATTGTAAGTAAGTTATTTTTAGAAGAATATTTTATCATTCGTGCTTTAGCATGTGTCGTCTGCTAGAGTAAACAGGAATTTCATGAGCTCTATTTATTCTCCAGAATAAAGCATTGTTCCAGAGGGTATATGGATTGAAATGTAAAGGACTCAAAATATTCTGTTTAAAGTACAAATATTGTAAAATGCTTTAAAATAACAATGTTTAAGAAAAATTGAATACATACATTAATATTGCATACGTTAAGTATGCATATAAAACAAAAACGATTAATTCTGAAAGTGATCCTTTTTTTTATTCCACAACAGATTTTTTGTCACAATACATATTTTCGTAATATTTTTCAAGCTGTTTTTTTTATAATAACTATATTAATATTTTACCACGATTTTAACATTACATTATGTTTGTTTTTTTTTCGTATTTTATATTATTTTCATACACTAAGTTCCAGAAAATCAGATAAATTTCACAAAGCTGATTAGACCTGAAGCAAAATTGAATTATTGAAAATTGGAGTAATGTTGAAAAATAGATAGCTGTGTAATTTTATAATAGTAAATAATAGTAAGCAGCAATGGTAATTTGTAATGGTAAATATTAAATACCATTATTGTTAATCAACAGTAATGATATTTTTTTGAGTAGACAATAATTTATCTAACTTAAGTAAAGACAATAAAGTTTGTTTGTATTTATTATTATCAATATCATAATATCATAAAAATATTATATAAATTAGACTTACATATAATACTTATATTAACATAATACAAGTATTATATGTACACTAATTTTTATATAAATACTTTATCTACATAAAAATTACTCAAAAATTAAATAAATTTATAAGTTTACTATAAGTTTTATTTTTCAATTAACTTTCCTTTTGTTAGAACAATAATTACCAAAAATAGCCACTTTATTAAGTAAAGTGGTTATGCATATTTATTATCACTGTTCTAATGCAAATTACCTGACGTAGCTTAACTTTAGTAAGTAATAACTTAAATAAATGAGTAATTTCAGTCAGTAAGTATACTACTTCCAAAGTAATATTTTACTTTGGATATGTTCAATAAATGAATAGCATATCTTAAATATTTTTCAGTAAAAATTATTTGTCAATTCTTATTTTTAAAGAGAAATAATGACTAAATTTAGGCTTGTTAAAACTACAGTAGCAGTATTCCTTATAAGTCCCAGTTGTAATTATATAGTCCTTATTATTCCTTATGTCCTATCACAAATTACTTGGAATTGCGTGACTTCAATAAATATGTTTCCCTCTTGGATATATTCAATAAATAGATGGAGATGATTAATTTTCAATAAAAATTATCAGTTTACGCATTTTTATGAGAATAATGGCAGAAATAATTTTTACCAAAAGTTAAAAGTTTATTTAAAACTACATACATATTTGTATTCATTATCACAATGACAGAAGATATTATTTGGAATTATTTGACTTCAGTAGGAAACAATGATTTTTACTTTGGGTTAAGTTTTGTTGAAAATATTTAATATATATTGTTGCTTTGAATATAACAGAAATATATTATAAAATCTCATGAAGTCAATTATTCATTTAGGACAATCATGTCCACAGGAATACCAATAAAATGTATATCTAATAATTAATTCATCATAAAAAATTCAAGAAATCAAAATAAATTTTATGATATAGTGATTTCAAATTAAAAAAAAAATGTATAGATGTATCAGAAATAAGCATAAAAATAAATTTACTTCATTATTTTGCTTTTTTAAACAAAATTCTCTAATTTCTTTACTTAAAACGGAGTAATATGAAAACTAAATTGACGCTCGTTTCATTATGTTTCAGTTAAAAATAATAATAATTTCAGAAAAAAAAAAAAGGTTTTCAATAACGTGAATTTCACGATATAAGAAATATATGCTTCTATTAAACATAGCAAATCAGCATTTAGTGTTAGACATATATATTTATTGTTCAGCATTGCATTGTATGTAAATTTCATTTGTTAATAGTGCGCATGTGCACCTTCTTCTGTTTCGTATTTAAGGAAAAATAATCCGAGATCTATGTTCTTGTTTTTTAATTGATTGTAAGTGAACAATTTACAATAAAGTGGATGTGGATCCATCGAGTATTTCCGGATTCCTTCTATCGACACCCTGCAAGTCTGGTACATTTATATTTGTACATATATATTTATCGATAATACTGATAAACACAAATCACGTAGTTTCTAATAGATGAATAATCACCTTGTATAGCTACGAATTTGCCATGCCAAGCACTTTTAATTGAGTTAAGATAGCAGAATTTGTCTCAATTGAATTTTCAACAGTGCGCAGAATTCACGGTTAATCACACTATGACTGATTTAAGCGAACGAGCTCCTCCTGTATTGGTTTAGTGGGCTTGAATGCTCGAGGAGTTGATCGAAATGTCGGAGATCAGCAATTGAGTTTGATGTATTGCGAGGACCCTTCTATTTTGAAACACAATAATTCCGGGCAATTCAAATTAGTTTACAGGTTAAGATCTCTGACGAATCAAGAGGTATTCGTCATCAGCTATTCATGTCTTATAATAATTATATAATAATTTGGAAAATATTATTATTTTTAAAATAGCATGAACTAACATAAAGAATTGTTGGTGAAAATTAAACTAAAATATTAACTTTAATACCCTAAAAAAAAAAAAAAATTGATTTAGGACAAATACGAATGTTTTAATCACAAAATTTGTCAATGAATTCCAGCAAATATTTTTGACAAATTTAAATTGGGCTTTGCTTTATAAAATTAAAAAGCAATTGTAAAATTATCTGAAACGATATTTACTCCACTGAATTGAGTATTCCATTCAAAAAGTTAAATTAATAAACAATCCGCGTTATCAAGTACCAATATGAAAACAAAATCTATTTTTCTGTTAGTCAAATTTAATTAAAAATATTTTAAACTTTGCAAAATGAAGATACCTAATAAATCAGATGAACATTTTTTAAAATAAAAAACTATGGAAAGATATTCTATAGAATGATACCCTATTGGATGTATGCAACCATCCTATTTTAAAAACATCGAAGGTTTTCTTCCATTTCCTTACCATGTCATGAATGACTGATTTCGATGGATTTAGAACTAGATTAGTTGGTTTCATTCTAATTCAAGAACACAATTTCATTAGTTTCACATTAGAAAGTATTGTTTTCACATTAGAAAGTGTATTGTCTTTACATTAGAAAGTATTGTTTTCACATTAGAAAGTACTAGAATTTGTTTCAAACAAATTCCAGAATTCAATTAAACAAATTCAAACCAACACTCAATTTTTCATTGTCACATTTTGCTGTCGAAAGAAAATTGCAAGTGTTTGTATTGCCCTATTCTAAAATTACATTTCTATAAATTTTTCAGCCTATTTTGCACTTACCGTATATCTTATAATGTATGCAAACACTGAACTGAAATTTAACTTTGAAATATGTTTTCTTTTTATAAATAAATCTAATTTTTTATTTTTGCAGTTTTCAATTTAATAATGAAATCCATTATAGTGAATAAGTATTTAAACAATTATAGTTAAACAAATTATTTTTTAAGAATTTGTTTCAAACAAATATTAGTACTCACTTAAACAAATTCAAACCAATACTCAATTTTACATCGTCACAAGGTGAGATCGGAAAAAATGTAAGTGTTTGTAGTGCATTGTTTTAAATTTATTTTTTTTTTTTTTAAAAATCTTTCAGCCAATTTTCCACATAATGTTTATCTTATGTTATATGCAAACACTGAACTGGAAATAAGCTTTGAAATACATTTTCTTTTTATAACAAATAAATATATATTTTTTTTTATTATTTTTGAAAATTCTAAATTTAAAAACGAAATCCATTATAGTGAATAGGTGTTTAAATAGTTATAGTTAAACAAATTATTTTACATATAAATAAATTTTAAGAATCTGTTTCAAACAAATTCTAGTACTCACTTAAAAAAATTCAAACCAATACTCAACTTTTCTCTCTGACAATTTGAGGTCTAAAAAATTGCTAGTGTTTGTATTGCATTATTCTAAATTTATTTTTCAACAAATTTTTCACCCAATTATGACACATAACGTTTACCTTAAGTTATATGCAAACATTGAACTGAAATTTAACCTTGAAATATATTTTCTTTTTAAAAGCAAATAAATATATGTTTTTTAATTAATCTTGCACTTCTCAATTTAAAAATGAAATCCATTATATTTAAAGTATTACATTTAAACAAATATATTTTATTTATAAATAAATTAAAGATAACATAATCTAGAAATCCACCTACATACATGAAATTGAAAGCAACTTTTTAACTAAAATTTTTTTTTTTTTTCTTTCAATATTAAAATAACACATTATTTAAACCTTTGGGCAACATTCACTAAACGATGGCAATGTTAAGGCTACGCATCCTTGATCCGAAGATCTTTAACATTAAATTCTCATTTCACCATAAATGGCCGAGTTAGGTTGCCATTCCATCACCGCAGACAACCATTAACAAGGAAAAAAAACAGCATTCATAAAGCAAAGCATGCGTAAAACACCCTAAAAACCATTGGTCATTCGAATCGTTAAATGCTTGTGATAATACGTCTTTTGGCACCATTAATTTCTGATGGGCCTGGCTTGTTTCCGTTTTTTATCTCCCATTTTTCCCAGGCTAGATATCGTAATATTTGATTTTGATGACAGGTGTGTAAGGGCAATTAAATTCTTATCAAAGCTAACAGGCAGCCTGTACCTGTCTCTTGTTGGGAATTATTTTACCAGGTGGAAAAAAAATAGTTTTCCGAGAGATGAAAATTGGAAGATAAAAGAACAGGAAATGGAACAATTATATGATCGATGGAAAAGGTTTTGAAAACTAGTTGAATATAGAAGATGCCTTGAAAAAAATTAGATAAAAAAAATCATATTATGCTAAACCTTCATTAGGTTATATGCCTATTATTTTAGAAAAAAAAAATTTTTAAACTCTAATTGTGAATAATAAAAAGTAAAATTAATGTCCAATATAAAATAACTAATGATTTAAAAAAAAAAATGAAAATCTTTGAAGGAATATTTATTATAAAAATTATGTTGTTATAGTTGACAAACAGTTAACTTTTGCACTGAGTTCGTTAATCATTGATACGACAAATTCATTATTACTCAGATTTTCACAGAAGGTAGCATTTGGGCAATTAACAGCATCAAATCCTTTTTCTTATAAACAATGGATGGATAATCTTCACAACATATCTATCCCTGACATAGACAAGGGAACTATCAGTCAAATGAACTACTTCAAACTGAGCTATAACTATCCAAAAGGTAAATAAGTTTAAAAAAAACATAGCGTTCCAGCTCAACTGTAGAATTATTGATGATTATACTTAGTATGAATAAAAATCGGCTAGAAAAATAAAATAATGTGATTTATAAAAATTGAAAATGCATTTATTTTGAAATTAATCAATTGAAGTTATATTATAAGAAAAACTATTGTTATTTTCCCTTTTTTAGGGTGACTTAATTGTTTTATCAATATAAATAAGCTCCATTTATAATGCCCATATTGAGTAATGCTAATATAATCTATTGCAAGTTATTACAAATACAGGTCTAAGAAGAGAATGCCCGGTCAGTACTATTAAAATTTTCTAACGATAAAAACGATATCGACCAAGCGATCATTTATAAGCATTTTATGTTTCAGTAACATATGTTTAAAGTATCATAAAAAGAGGAAAAATGACTAGTTTTATGTTTCAAAATTTTGCTTTTTAGCTGTACTTGCGCACAAAAATTTATTATTAAATTAAAATGTATCTTTGCCTATTTCTGGAAGTACTTGTATGAACATATTTTAGAGTTCTGCTGAGGAGCGATTGAGATTTATTAAGTTAACTGTTTCTCTTTCGAAAAAGCTGCCATTGTATTAAACAAAATTAAATAAAATAGTATTCGATATGGAATCATATGCCAATAAAAGAAGTTATCTAATTTCTCATCTTAAAAAACAGATTTATAGTATGCATAGTTGTTATGGAAGATATTTCAGCAAATCAAAGTTCAAGGTTATTGTGGGCGACACATTATAATTGTATAGTCTACAGAAGCAGCTCAAGAGATCTATAGCTGTTGCACTACTTCTCAAATGTGTGTAGTTGTAATGTTAGTTAAAATAACAATAAAAAAAATTAAGTTGATTTTTAGAGAAATATTTCAATCTTGATAATAAATTCAGATTATCACGGCCAACAAAATATTACTTTACATTCCCTTAATCAAATGAAAGTAGAAATATGATTGCTTTAAACATATATCATATTATTTAAGTTATAAACATGACTTTAGTTGTTTTCATCCTTTGTTATGTTATATTTATAATTGGCAATAGTGCTATATGAATTTCAAACTCACTGCGTAAAAGCATTGCATTAAAGTACTGAAAATTAGTATTCTGCTTATTTCAACAAAATGATTTTAAAATTGTGATTAAATGTCATGCATTTCTATAAACATAAAATTAAATTAGATTATTATATATCAAAAAGTCACTACATTTTTCGATTAAATTATGTATAATTCTTATTTAGGTATGGAATTTTATTATTAATTTTTGCAATAATAAAAGAAAAGCTTTTCCTAAATATTGAATTTATTTTTTATTACTTTAACAAACATATTATATTAAATGATAATTTTCTAAAAAAAAAACTAAAGTCTTTTTTGAAATTTAAATCATAATTAAATTGTTTTTCTAAATACCATTGCAACAAAATATATTTAAATGAAACATATACATTTAAGTATTTATAATATTGCATGTAATTAAAAATATCAACTGAAAAGCCAACACTTCAATTTCTTTAAATTTTACTAAAGCAAAAACAATAATTTACAATTTTTTATTTTTACCAAAGTTAGAAAAAATAAAAAATAAAATAAAAGAGTATTAATTTATTTTAGATTAATTATCTATTTAAATTAACAAACATAAGAAAATAATGAATGTTAATGTATAGGAATCATAATTTATGTGAAATAATTTGTGAAAAATACAATTATTGAATTACAATAATTACAATATTGTTCTTGTTTTAGTCTGAATAACCTTTGATTTTAAATCTTTGATATGAAATATTGCCATTGGAATAAAAAAAAAAATTTATTTTTATCAAAAGCTATGAAATCTAATAGATTTTGTCTATATATCATCTTCAATTAAAATTCTATTAGATTTCATAGCTTTTGATTAAATTGTCCTTATACAATATAAAGAAAATGCAAAATATCTATTCCTACCTTTTAATTTCTTTCAATACATTATAAATATTTTTATTAATTGTTATATTCTAATTTAACAAGAGGATTGGTAATTTAAACAAATGGCGTATCTTACTGATTTTGTAAAGTAAAGGTATCTTACTTTCAATATAAAATATTATATTATAAATAAATATAAGAGATATAAAAAATAAGATTAAATGTAAGAGATATTTCTTATATTTAATGAGCAAATTAACTTTTTATTCTATATTAATTATGTAATTGTTTGATTAAATTACATTTCTTTTTCAAATCAAAAAATTTTCGCTTCATCAAAATTGGTTTAATTTTTCACATATCGTTGTTTAAATCATTATAAATAATAAAGAAAATTTTGAAAAAAATAAATGAAATATTTCAAATATGTAATTAAGATACAGTTTCTTTTAAAACATTGTGTAATCTTCATAATTGAAAAGATTTATTTATTTTTGAATCATTGTTTAGTTGATTACACTATAAACTATCCACGGAATTAAGGCAATTTATTTTCAGATTATGTATGAAATAATTGCTGAAAAATATTCTAAATCAATTAATTTCCTAAATTTAAAAATGGAAAAACAATTAGCATTTTCCCTTTTAATTGCAACATTTTTACAAAAATATATCAAATATTAAAGACTAGATTTTGGATGTTTGAATTGTACTTTATATATTTTTTTAAATTTATTAAATGAGTTTAAATCTCAAATAAACAAGTAATATAAAAAAAAAATTAAGTCAATTGCTACTTAGATCAACAAAGAAAATTTTATTTTAGTTACTTTTTATTAAATAATTACAATTAATATAAAAAGGATATTACTTATATTAATAATAAAATTATACTCCTTATTTACTTAATATAATATTACTCCCATATAAAACTAAAATTAATTAATTATATTTAATCAATGAATTAATATTTGAAAAAAACTGTATTAACATCAAGTTTCATCTATTACAAATTTAAAAAATGTATTTGAACTTGAGTGGATGAATAAAAAGTATTTTATGAACGATTGAAAATATATTTAGGGAGAGTGTGAACTAATAATAAGAATTGAAAAACAAGTTTAAATTATATAAATGAATATAAATATAAAATAAATATAAGTATAAATATAAATATGATTATAAATACAAATATGAATATAAATATGAAATCAATATAAATATCTAATTCATATTAAATGTAGACTATAATAGACCAATGTACCAGTTAAAAAATGTTTCCTATCATATCCAGAATTCAGAGAAAATTTAATTTTTATATATTAAAATATTTTAAGTGTTAATTTATTATAAAATTAAAATATTTTCAAAATAAAATAAATAAAATATTTTCAAAATTTAAAATAAATAAAAATATTTTCAAAATTTAAAATAAATAAAAATATTTTCAAAATTTAAAATAATTTAAAATATTTTACAAATAAAAGTAGATATAGACTGGGATATTGAATATGAATTCTATAAAACGAATAAAAAAAAATGTTTTTGTAATAAATTTCAAATAAGTGAGTTAAATAAATTTCAATTCTAATTTCTTCATTTTTGAATCACATAATTTTTTTGAATAAAGTTTCATGATGATTGACAAATAAATAGCAACACTCTCAATAACAGTAGCATGCACTCTCAAAATATTGGAAAGTTTTGTGTCTTGCGTGACAACTCCATTTTCACCATTCTTGACACCATACAGGCCAGGACATCTTCGGTGCAAACAAAGGGAAATGAGAGTTCCTCATTTAGTTGTGCTTTCTTCCCTCTCTAACGATTTAACTAACATAGTTTCTGCAAAAGTTTGCGTTTCACATTTCTGGTTTTGAGTAATGACCCAGACTCTCTGGGAATTAGAGGTGAGCTCAGGTATGCAGTGTTACTTTGCTGGTATAAGTATTTCATCTCCAGCTTAAATAGCGGACTCCCGCTATTAATCTTATGAATGGTTACACGAGAAATATATTAAGAAGTTCATTTTGCGATTACAAACACGCCATTAGTGCTTAATTGGATTTTTATCATAATGGTCGTTAATGGAGTAATACAAGGGTGGTTTCTATTTTTGAGTTGCATGTGAATCTAATAAGCAATTTCTTGCTGAATAATAAGCAAGATCAGTAAGTACAGATACAGATTGTTCTGCAATACATATTCAATAGTTCTGATTTAAACTATATTTAATTAAGATATATATTTAATATATGGCTGACGGTAATAGTAAACTTTGATTCCCAATGCAGCAACTATGCTTATCTAAAGACCTTTTTCAGCCAGAACAACCATATATCGATTCTGGGAAATAATAAATCAATGTCAAATTCCTTAAGCAACTTATAATCGTTTGTCATCAATAGATGATTAGTAGAAGATATTTCCGTTAATTATTTTTTAACAAGATTCTTCTGCTTCAAAGTTGCTTTTAAAAAATATATTTAATAGTACTTTAAGACTATTCTACTGTTTTAAACTATTATCTCTAAAAGTAAAACTTCATATATGATGCTTGATGGACACTATATATAAATATGTGGCGTTTAATGATACACACACACACACACACACACATATATATATATATATACATATATATATTGGGGTTTGAAGACAGAGCTACTATTGGGTCTAATCTTCGGTGGGCTCAGTTTTCGGTTTCGAGTTCCGGCGGTACCATGGATGTTGTTTTTAGTGGTTAGAAATTCACTTTAAAACCATAGGTCCCGGTTTAATATGACTGTAGAGAGTTGGGAGTAGGGCTGTTAATTCTACACCGTAAAAGCAAACATGCCATGTCTCGAAATTTGCAAGTAGGCAAACTGGATTCGCCCACCATTGTTGGGCTGTTGCGGCAATGAAGAAAATGTATAAACATAATTGTGACTTATTAATCTAATTTTAGGACTAATTACAATGATGAGGACAAAGATAAAGTTTATGTTTTTAAAGTGTTTTAGTGTATATTTGTTTAAATACTATTATTTCCAAATTAGAATTTTCCTTTTTCTAAGAATATCTCAAACAGATTTGTAATAAACAGAGTTTTGAAAATAATATTTATATTTTCAATATATAGTTCTTCAATATAATTATTATTTTTACGTACAAACTTTCGATATAATATTAATATTCTTTTATATAGTCTCGTTGTTATTTAATATTTTTGACTGAAGTAATTGATTACAAAACATAAATAAAATATCATCGTCGTAAATGTATTCTCTTTATATTATTTTATTAATTATAAGCATTTTAAGTTTAGTAACCCAAATAACAAAGCAAAGTTTATATTGTGGTATGATTTTATATTTTATATTCCACTGGAATTTTAAGAAAAGATAATCAATTTTTATCACTTTCCCCTTTTAATCTATTTATTAATAATCATTAATTTTATCTAATGATTTATAAACCATTTAAATATCTTATATTTCATATTTATTCTTAATATAACATCAGTAACATATTTTTTTTATGTTATTTATTTATTGATTAAATATTAATATGATATTTGATTTAATTAAATATTACTCTAGTTGAAAAAAATTATTATGCTGATTTATCCAAATGGATCTAAAATAAGTTTATATATTCATTATAAGTATTTTGTTTAATAAAACAATTAAAAAAAGCAAAGTATTTAATTGATTATATACAAAGTATATGTATAGAATTTTTAATAATTAATTTTTATCTATTGAATTATAAATCCTTTAAATATCTTATATTTTATCATTACTCTTATCAAGGCCATCTTTAATCTCTTCAAGGCCATCTAACATCAAGGCCATCTTTTACTCCTAATTAACATCATGTTGTTTTACAGATTAAATGTATAATGCTAATATTTGAAGCAATTAAATAAAGTTATTACTCTAGCTGAAAAAAAAATTATCTTATTTAATTGACGCCATTAGATTCAAAATCAGTTCATATCATCCAAAAATGTAAAAAAAAAGTTAAGAAAATAAGAAAGAATGGAAAAAAGAAAAATAGAAAATAAGAAATGAACAAATAAAAATTCATGAATGGAAACTGAAATAAATATTTTGAGAAACATTACATTTTAAATAAAACATATATTAATTAAGCACTTAATATACACAGGTTGTAAACATTAAATTTCAAAAAGATTTTGATTTCTTAATTACACCACTATTAATTTTTCTCCCCTTACATTAAAGAAGCAAACAGAATAATTTTTTTCAGTTAAAATACTTTTTAGTGTACTTATTTAAATAAGTAAAATAGGAAAATTTTTGTTTAAAGTAAAGGTGTCACTTAAGATAGATGACAGAAGTGGAAAAATAAATTTAAAATTCTTTTTTTAGGAAATGGATGGAAACATCACTTTGTTCTTTACGCACCAGTTTATCTGAAAAAAGGAAACTTTTTTCATTTATTTCCGGAAATGAAGTCTAAATACATCTGAATATGAAATGCGAACGCAAACGAGAAAGAAACTTTACTGCTTCTTCCTTCACTGAAAATGAAAAGAAATAAACTGTTCTTTAAGAATAATCAGAATGAGAAAAAAAACCCAAAACAAACAAAAAAAGAGGGATGGAACTCTGTCACATATTTTATCTCAGGATATGAAATTAAATTAGTCCAAAATATGCGTTAAACTTCTTTTCTCTTAAATTTTAAACCTAACCTTTTTGTCCACGAGATATTTAGTTGGAAAACCGCCGAGAAGTAATCTGAAAGGATCGGCATTATTCCGAACGATAATGAAATTTTCCGCATTTGTATTTGCGTAAAGGAAGGTGTCGAAATGAAATCTGTCAAAAAATGAGATAAACTGGATTTTTTTCTTTAATTTCCAGTTACAAATTGCTCTTTGAGGTAAGTCCTATTATGAAGAATTTGTGTTAAATTAATGCGTTGTAGCATAAATAGTTTATATTAAAATCTTATTAGAGGAATACAATTTTAAATTAAAGAAATGGGTCTTTAGCAAGAAATTTATAAAGAAACGAAGGTTTAAGAAAATTGTTCCACTTAAGAAACTTATAATCTTTTTATTCATTTTATTCTTAATTTAACATCACGGTTAAATAAGAAATATGTTATTTTGATACTGATTAAATGTGTAATACTGATATTTGAAGCAATGAAATAAAAAATATTACTCTATCTAAAAAGAATTATTTTAATTAATTGATTCAAATAGATCAAAAATAAGTTCATATAATCCAAAAAATGTAATATAAGTTCAGAAAATAAGAAATGAATGGAAAAAAAAAGGAAAATAGAAAATAAGAAATGAACAAATAAAAATTCATGAATGGGAGCTGAAATAAATATTTTGTGAAACATTACATTTTAAATAAAATATAGATTAATTAAGCACTTAATATACACATGTTTTAAACATTAAATTTCAAAAAGATTTTGATTTCTTAATTACACCACTATTAATTTTTCTCCCCTTACATCAAAGATGCAAACAGAATAATTTTTTTCAGTTAAAACACATTTTAATGTACATATTTAAATAAGTAAAATAGGAAAATTTTTGTTTAAGTTTGGCTAAAGGTGTCATTTAAAATAGATGACGGAAGTGAAAAAAAAAATTAAAAATTCTTTTTTTAGGAAATGGATGGAAACATCGCTTTGTTCTTTTACGCACCAGTTTATCTGAAAAAGTAAATTTTTTTCCTTCATTTCCGGAAAAAAAGCCTAAATACATCTGAATATGAAATGCGAACGCAAACGAGAAAGAAACTTTACTACTTCTTTTTACTCAAAATGAAAAAGAAATAAACTGTTCTTTTAGAATAATCAGAATGAAAAAAAAAAAACCCAAACAAACAAAAAAATAAAAAAACTCTGCAACATATTTTATCTCAAGATATGGAATTAAATTAGTCCAAAATCTGCGTTTAACTTCTTTTTCTCTTAAATTTTAAACCTAACCTTTTTGTCCACGAGATATTTAGTTGGAAAACCGCCGAGAAGTAATCTGAAAGATTCCGCATTATTCGAACGCTAATGAAATATTCCACATTTTTATATTAAGGAAAAGAAGGTGTCGAAATGAAATCTGCCAAAAATGAGATAAACTGGATTTTTCTTTTTTCATTTTTAGTTACAAATTGATGTTTGAGGTAAGTCACATTTTGAACAATTTGTGTTAAATTAATACGTTTTAGCATAAATGGTTTGTACTAAAATCTTATTAACAGAATACATTTTTTAAAATAAATCAATGTGTCTTTAAAATTGAAGCAAAATTTATAATGAAAGAATGATTTAAGAATATTGTACCGCTTAAAAAAAAATTTATGATAATGAAGATTAGAACGTAAGTAAAGAATTACCTATCAATCTATATCAATGCAAGAATTTTTTAAACCTATTATTATTAAATTGTTTTTCTAAATACCATTTTGTATAAAAATTATTTAAATGAAACACATAACTTACATTTAAATATTTAAGATATTGCGAATTTAATTAGAAAAAAAAATCATCTTACAAAACCACTTAAATTTCTTTCAATTTTTACTAAAAAAAAAACAATTTACATTTTTATTTTTTACCAATGATAAGAAAGAACTTAAATAAAATGAAAGAGACTAATTCCCCATTTATTTATTTAAAAGAACAATCATATGGAAATTAATGAATTTTATTGTATAGGAATTGTAGTTTGAGGGAAATAATTTTTGAAATATTCAAAGTATTATCATTTAAAGAATATTATTCTTTTTAGTCTGAATAACCTTTGATTTTAGATCTTTGATATAAAATATTGCGATTGGAATAAAAAATTTCTTTGAATTAATTAACAATCGAAATATAGGGAAAATTCAATTAGATTTCATAGTTTTTACTTATATAATGCTTACACAATATAAAGAAAATGCAAAATATATGTTCTATTCTATTCATAATATTATACATTATCATTATAATGTATAATTTTTTTTTTCATTTTTTCAATACATTATTATAAATATTTTTATTATTTGTTATTTTATTTTCACAAGAGAATTGGTAATTTTAACAAACCTTTACAAAACGGGATATCTGATTGATTTTCTTATAAAAGTATCTTATTTTCAATATAAAAAAACTTTATATTATAAATAAATAAAAGAGGTATAAAATATAAGTAATAATAATATTTCTTATACTTAATGAACAAATAAAATAATTCTATATTAATTATTTAATTGATTGATTAAATTATATCTCCTTTTAAAAGCAAAGTATTTTCAAGTTCCATTAAAATTATTTTTTATTTTCACATATAATTGTTTAAACCAACATAAATGAGAAAAACAATTTGTAAAATTAATCAAATGAAATAGTTCAAATATTTAATTAATATGCAGTTTCGTTTAACATATTGTGTAAAGTTAATAATTAACCAAATTTATTTATTTTTTGAATCATCGTTCATTATTTGAGCATGTTACAGATACCACAATAAATTTTCTATAGAAAACCTAGGCACAATATTTGCAAATTAAGTGTGGAAACAAATCATGCAATAATATTTTAAATCAATTAAATTGCTAAATTTAAAAACTAGAAAAACGTTAGCGTTCCCCTTTAATAATTACAACGTTTTTCAAAAATATATTTAATATTAAAGACTAGTTTTTGATGTTTGAATTGTTCTTATATTTTTGAAATTTTTCTAAATGTGTTTATACCTAAATGAAAAAGTTTAAATTTTAAAAATGAATATAAATATAAAATGCACCTAAATGTAAATATGATATATATATATATATATAATATATAAATGCAAATATGAATATAAATATATATATGAATATAAATACAAATGTGAATATAAATACAAACATCAATATAAATATGAGTTTAATATAAGTATCTAATTTATATTAAATGTAGATATAACAAATCATTGTACTAGTTAAAATTTGTTTCGCATAATATTCAGAATTTAAAGAATACATAATTTTAATATATTAAAATATTTTAAATGTTAATATAATATAATTTAAAATATTTTATGAATAAAAAGTAAATGTAAATAATAATATAAACTATAAATAGAGTAAAAGTTTTCTTAATAATTTTAAAATAAATGCGTTAAGTAAATTTCAGTTCTAATTTCTCCCCTTTTTAATTCACATTTTTCAATTGTATTGAATAAAATTCCATGATGATTGGCAAATAAATCGACACATTCATTTACTGCATATTTTTTAAACGATAGATTAAATACAGAATACACTTTCAAAATATTGGAAAGTTTTGCGGCATGTGTGACAACTCCATTTTCACCGTTCTTGACACTATACAGGCCAGGACATCTTCGGCGCAAACAAAGGGAAATGAGAGTTCCTCATTTAGTTGTATTTTCTTCCCTCTCTAACGATTTAACTAACATAGTTTCTGCAAAGTTTGCGTTTCACATTTCTGGTTTTGAGTAATGACCCAGACTTCTCTAGGCATTAGAGGTGAGCCTCAGGTATGCAGTGTTACTTCACTGGTATAAGTATTTCGTCTCCAGCTTAAATAGCGGACTCCCGCTATTAATCTTATGAATGGTTACACGAGAAATATATTAGAAGTTCATTTCGCGATTACAAACACGCCATTAGTGCTTAATTGGATTTTTATCATAATGGCCGTTAATGTTAGTAATACAAGGGTGGTTTCTATTTTTGAGTTTGGATGTGAATCTAATAAGTAATTTCTTGCAGAATAGTAAGAGAGATCAATAACAGATAGATATTGTTCTGGAATGTATATTCAAAGTTTAGATTTAAACTGTATTTAATTAAAATATATATTTATTATATGGCTGATGGTATGAGTAAACTTGATTCCCAATGCAGCAATTATGTTTATCTAATTTTTTTTTCAGCATAGCAACCATGTATTGATTCAGGAAATAACAAATCAATGTCAAGTTCCTTAGCAACTTATAATCGTTTGTTATCAACGGATGATTAGTAAAAGTTTTCCGTTAATTATTTTTTAACCAGGTTCTCTTCCGCTGCTTTTAAAATATATATTTAACAATAGTTTAGATTATTCTACTGTTTCAAACTGTTGTACCTAAACGTTCAACTTCATATATGAGGCCTGAATATTTCAAACAGATTTGTGATAACCAGAGTTTTAAAAATAATATTTATGTTTCAGAATATAGTTCTTCAATATAATTATTATTTTCTGTTCAAATTTTGATTCAAATTGCTATACATATATAGTCTTATTGTTATTTAATAACTTTTTACTTAATTGATTACAAAATATAAATAAAAATCGTGTTGTCGTAAATATATTCTGTTTTGTATCTTATTTCTTATTTTAAATTTTAACACACAAAAAAACAAAGTATAAATAAAAGGTAATTAATTAGAAAAAAAGATAATCAATTTTTCCTGCTTAGCAATATTATTTTTTTAAGGAATTATAAATACCTTATATTTATATTTAGTCTTAATATATCATCAAATGTAAACAAGAAATATGTTATTTTTACTGATTAAATATGCTGTACTGATATTTGAAGATATTAAATAAAAAAAAAAAATAATATTCTGGCTTAAAAACAATTATTATACTTAAATGATTCCAGCACATTCAAAAGAAGTTTATATAATATAAAAAATTATATAAGTTAAGAAAATTGGAAATGAATGGAAAAAATAGGTAAATAGAAATTGGAAATGAATAAATAAAAATTCACGAATGGGAACTGAACTAAACATTATATTTTAATTAAAATATAGATTAAATATGCGCTTAATATGCACATGTACTTTTAAATGTATTTATTCAAATAAGTAAAAATAATAAAATTCCAGTTAAAGTTTGCTAAAGGTGTCACTTAAGATGAATGGAGGAAGTTAAAACAAAAAATTGCAAATTTTTTTCCGGAAATGGATGGAAACATCACTTTATTTTTTACGCGCCAGTTTATCAGAAAAAAAATACATTTTTCATTTATTTCCGGAAATAAAGTCTAAATACATCTGAATATGAAATGAAACCCGCAAACGAGAAAGAAACTTTACTACTTCTTCCTTCACTGAAAATGAAAAAGAAATAAACTGCTTTTAGAATAATCAGAATGAAAAAAAAACCCAAAACAAATCAGAAGGGAAAAAAAACAGCTATGCAACTCTGTAACATATTTTATCTCAGGATATGAAATTAAATTAGTCCAAAATATGCGTTAAACTTCTTTTCTCTTAATTTTTTAAACCTAACCTTTTTGTCCACGCGATATTTAGTTGGAAACCGCCGAGAAGCAATCTGAAAGAATCCGCATTATTCCGAACGCTAATGAAATTTTCTGCATTTTTATATTGCAGAAAAGAAGGTGTCGAAATGAAATCTGTCAAAAAATGAGATAAACTGATTTTTCTTTAATTTCCAGTTACAAATTGCTCTTTGAGGTAAGTCACATTTTGAAGAATTTGTGTTGAATTAATGCATTTTAGCATAAAATGGTTTATACTAAAATCTTATTAACGATTACATTTTTAAATTCAATAAATGTATATTTAAAATTTGAGCAAAGTGTATAATGAAATATAAGTTTAAGTATATTGTTTCGCTTAAGAAATTTATGATAATGAAGATTAAAAAAATAAGTAAAGAATTACCTGTCAATCTATATTAATGCAAGATTTTTTTAAATTAATTTTTTTTTAAGTGATAAATGCTATTTATATAAATAGATTTTGATATTAATTATTATATAATAAATAAATTCATAAGTTAATTAAATTTATTTCTAAATTATTTAATTCTCTAGTTAGGGTAATTATATTTATTTTACTGGTTAATCTTTTAACAATTTTTAAAGTGAAGTAGAAGAAAAGTACATTTTTTAATAATAAGTAAAAAGAAGAAGAAATGCAATGATTCTATAAAAGATAGTATAATCCTACTAGTTGGACATTAATGATAGATTATGCAGGGTAAGAATTCATAAATCAAAGCATAAATGAATTTCAATAGTTTTGAAGTGTTAATCTTACAAAGTTTTTGTCACTATAACTTGATAATAGCCTTTAAATACCCATATTTAATAGACAACTTTTGAATTTATAAAGTGCCAGTGACGAAAATAAGCAGTTATTTAGATTCAATGTTAAAAAGAATTTTGTAGTAAATAATCCAATAACATTTTTTTCAATGAGTGCAGTTTAAATTTTAAAAATATATGCGATCTATAACGAATTAGTTACAGTGAGATTATGTTTAAGGAAGCAAACCAATGTAGTTTGACAGTGCGATGCATGTGATGCATCTATGTGCGATGCATGGAATTATTTATTATTATTATTTTGTTTGCCTAACAATAATTTCATTTATCGTCTTCTGTACTTTAATGGTAAACAAACAAATTAATATAAAATATATTTTAAAATTAACTTCAGTTGCTTTTAGAAATATGCTGAAAGAAACAAAATTCTATAACATACTTTGATAGTTTAAATAAATGTTACTCTTATACATTACATTAAATAATTTTTCATGATTCCTAAATTATGTATCGTTTCATGGATAATCTTTTAATTAATAATATCCGTCTTTTCCGAAAGTTTTATGTTACTTATGTGTTCATTCACTACTAGAACTGGGGATTTATAACGTATTCAGTGCATCACAGATGACCTGTTATAGTGAAAACACATTTTTCTACTTCAGTTTCAAACCAACTCCCTTACGGTGGAATTACGGATCTCTTCTTCGAGATTTACGGAAAGGTATTTTGGTCTATGTTATGTAGCATACCCATCCTCGAGATAGACATTCGAAACTTTCATTTCGACCTCGCAGGTCGAGTTTCAGTATTCTATTTCCAACTTTCCACACTATTTATCAGGTCGTTTCACCTATTTTTTAACAATATTGATACGTATATTTTTGTGATAATAGATTATTTAGTGTGCCCATCTCCGCGATAGACATTGGAATTTTTTAAATCTGCTTTTCTGTCGCGATTTTGAAACCGTTCCATTCTATTTCGAACTTAACTTGAAGAACAGAAAAATTCCTTCTATGGAAAAATAGATTTTATTATTAATAATGCTATTTGATGCATATTAAAAGTATACATCAATATTATTATTATTATATGCATAAAAACATTATTTAGTACCCATCACCACGATATTAGAATTTTCAGTTTTTTGTCGTTTTTTTCGGGTTTGGAAACTGGCCATATTATTTCGAACCTTTCCATCTATTTATC